>CM076570.1:1254951101-1255196101 GCA_034641835.2 Pinus albicaulis
TTCATCTCTGCATTGAGTGAACTTCGTGAGGTATTTAGCGATACTGTCGCCCTTCTCCATCTTGATGTTCCTGAGCTTGTCTTTGAGCGCCAGCTTCCTTTGGTCACTCTTACTCCGGAATAGATCCGTCAAAGCTTTCCACATTAAATATGGAGTAGCCTTTCCATGCAGGCTGGATACAATATGATCCTTGACGCCCTCCAACGGGATCCTTCGACATTTCGCGATCTTCTTTTGCCATGCATCGACCAGAGCTGCATCAGTGGGCTTTGGGACATCCGCATCCACGAACTCCTTCAGACCATTATCTTCTAACAGTGCTTCCATTCGATCTTTCCATGCAACATAGTTCGAACTGCCTTCAAGAGCATATTCGAGTCGCAAACCATTGAAAGAAGACATCTTTCAACACCGGCACCAAGAAGAACAACCTTCTGCAAAATTCGAATTCCAAACTCCAAGCTCTATCGCTTCCGATCTATACTTGAAAATAAATTATTTCCAAATCAGAGATTGACTGCAAAGGGCATTCACCAGATCTTTCACCTTACAAAGAAGGATGAATATTCCGGAGGCTACCTGGCCCGCATGCAGACTCTGTCCGAGGAAATAAGTTTGCAATCACCATAATAGATCTCGAAAATTAATCTCGCTCCGATACCATGTAGAAATTAGCTGAATAAATCACTTATTCAATGAAGATTAACCCGATCATACATCAATTTCGAATTGCATGCATAACACATAACCTTCTTCTACAATTAATTGTCACATGCGGAAATAATATAGAAGCAATCTCACATCAATTCAATCACACATTAACTCAGTATGTATGGGAAAGCCTATAGCTGAAAACCCCGCAGCTATTGTGTATATTATAATGGAGAAATCAAGTAACCAAACAAGTACAATACTCCTCACAAGTACTCAGTACTCTCTCATAAAGTTACTCACAATCTAGCTTGGTTTTGAACAAGTCTCGGGTTCAAAACACACCACTAACTGCCTTGCCTCTATTGCGCAATCATGGCCTGTATATGAAGAGGTTCAAGGTTCGAATCCCTTTGCCTTGATTGCGTAATTGTCATGGAAAATTCCTCCAAGTGTAATGCAAATCTCATGCAAAACAAATCTACCAACTGATAGCTTTACTCACCCTTTCATCTACCTCTTCCACTGGTCTCCACTGAACTGATCATGCACTGTAGTGAGCTGAAGTGTTCTTGAGTTGACTAATGAGTTAATATTTAGTGAATTAAATATTATTTAATTCACTCCACTCATATCTAGTTGATTAGCTAGTTAACTAATCCCAACTAGTTCAACTAAAGCAAACAGAACACAACTCCACTATCTGTCCCGTTAACTCCTCCAAAACTCCTGCCACTGAAGTCTAACTGAAGCCAACCATGCAAGATGCCATCAAACCCTAGGAACCACGTGATTCCTTGTGTCAGTTGCATGAGCCACCTCCATGACTCAAATTGAAGTGCGCCAAGAGAGTAAACTGCTGTTTATAGTCAAAATATTATTAAGGGTAAATAATATTTGACTTCTATATTTTTAGGAGATCAGTCTAAAAATAGCCTGGGTCCTAAAAATTAGGGTCTCATCTATTTTTACCGACATGTCGCATACTTTAAGAATCTCCAAGTAGAATTCCCAAAGTATGCTCCGTATGTCTAAAAATAGACATAGTCTAAAAATAGACTTTGCGCCAGAATTTGCCTGCGGGCCCACTTAGTGAAGGCGACTTCATTTCACTAAGCTCCATCATCTTGCTGCATTCTCAACAAATCAGTGGGCTGAAGGAATTACACAATTCCTAGGGTTATTGGTGGCTCATGCATGGAGGACTCAGTTAGAACTAAAGTGGCAAAGTTATGATAGAGTTGGAAGAGTATTTACGGGAGTTGTTATTCAGTTTAACTCAGTTAAGTGAGTTAAACTCAGTTGAGCTACACAACTCCACTATATGTCCCGTTAACTCCTCCAAAACTCCTGCCACTGAAGTCTAACTGAAGCCAACCATGCAAGATGCCATCAAACCCTAGGAACCCCGTGATTCCTTGTGTCAGTTGCATGAGCCACCTCCATGACTCAAACTGAAGTGCGCCAAGAGAGTAAACTGCTGTTTATAGTCAAAATATTATTAAGAGTAAATAATATTTGACTTCCATATTTTTAGGAGATCAGTCTAAAAATAGCCTGGGTCCTAAAAATTAGGGTCTCATCTATTTTTACCAACATGTTGCATACTTCAAGAATCTCCAAGTAGAATTCCCAAATTATGCTCCGTATGTCTAAAAATAGACATAGTCTAAAAATAGACTTTGCGCCAGAATTTGCCTGCGGGCCCACTTAGTGAAGACGACTTCATTTCACTAAGCTCCATCATCTTGCTGCATTTTCAACACTCCCTCTCAGCAAGATATGGATTATCTGCAACCCCTATCCTGCCTCTGTGGAATTCGAACTTGCTCCTGGTGAGCGCCTTCGTCGGGATGTTGGCATCCTGATCCTCCGTGGGAACATATGAAAGCATCATGATTCTCCGCTGAACACAATCTCTGATATGATGGTACCTGATGTCGATATGTTTGGACCTATCATGAAATACTGGATTAGCCGAGAGCTTAATGCAGCTCTGGGTGCATATGATGGATCAGCTATGGGCTCCCAGTGTTTGAAACAGCCCCTACTGAGGATCACCTCCTTGGTAGCCTGCGTGCGGCCAAACTGTGTGTGCTCGGCCTCTTTGAGCCCGGAGTGCCGGATCTACGCTTCTACTTGTGCAGGAAATACTTTTCGACCCAATGCGAAACTCCTCGGAAATTGCTCTTCCGATGCAGCTGGACTCCTGCCCAATCGCACATCGGTGAAATGGAAAGCTTCACTCAATCCTCTGTCATGCCACGGAGGATATCCCGATGTGCCTCTGATATAGCGCAATACATGCTTGCCCGCCTTCAAAAAGAGCTTGGTAGGCTTAACCATAGCTTGCGAAAGCTGGTTAACTGCATAGCATATATCGGGTCGAGTATTGACCAAATACATCAACGACCCCACCAACTGTCGATAGGCAGTGGCATCCACTACCTCCTCCGAAGTAGCATCTCCCTTCCTCCAACCTCCAGGAAGAGGGGTATCAACAGGCTTGCAGCCTTGCATGTTGAACCTCTCCAGAATCTCCCGGGCATACTTGCCCTGAGAAACAAACAGTCCTCCACTGCGCTGCCAAATCTCCAATCCCCGGAAATAATGAAGGATGCCCAGGTCCTTCATCTCAAACTCTCGTGCAAGATCATCCTTGCATGAAAGTATCAACTGCTCGTCGCCAGTCAAAATCAGATCATCTACATACGGTACGATGATCAACAGCTTCCCCTCCACCACAATCTGGTACAGGTTTGGATCCGCCTCACTCTTGGAGAATCCAAGCCCGGTGAAGTAGCTGTCTATCCGAGTGTACCAAGCACGAGGTGCTTGCTTCAGCCCATACAGTGCTCTCTTGAGTCGGCACACATGCGACTCACTGCTGAAGATCTCAAAACCTTGAGGCTGCTCTATGTACACCTCTTCCTCAATAACTCCATTGAGGAACGCAGTCTTCACATCCATCTGATGAATGTGCCACCCCATCTGCGCTGAGAGAGCGAGGATCGTCCGTATGGAAGAGTACCTTGCGACAGGTGCAAAAGTCTCCTCATAGTCAATCCCCTCGATCTGTGAGAAGCCACGGGCGACAAATCTCGCCTTGTACTTCTCCACACTCCCGTCAGCCGCCTACTTCACCTTGTAGATCCATCGCGAACCTACAACTGATTTCCCAACCGGTCTTGGGACAATCTCCCATGCACTGTTCCTGATGATCGAATCATATTCTTCGATCATGGCATCAACCCATGCGGGTTCCTCCACGACTTCCTCAAAAGAGGATGGCTCCATCACAACACATTGACTCACAAGAGCCATGTATCTAGTGTACCGATCCGGTGACTGTCTCTGTCTGCGCTGTGCTGTAGGTGGTCCTACAACCTTCTCTGCATCCCGAGCCAGTCGCTCAGCTTCTGTAGTGCGCATGCGCCCTCTGATGGTTGGCGCTGCCTGGGTGGTTTCTTCCACCTCATGAACCTCCTCTTGTGGCTGATCCACATCCAGAAGCTCCTCCTTAGGAACTAACAGCTCCTCATCTGCATGCAAGTGTAGCTCCCTCTCAAGCGAACACTGCATGGCTTTCTCCTCCTGAAATTTTATATCCCGTCGCACAACAGTCTTGCGACTGTCTGGCACATACACCCGATAGTTATGAGGTGTATCAGTGTACCCCACCAATATTCCAACTTCAGCAGTTGGATCCAGCTTCCTTCTCGCATCCTTCGTCACATGCATGTAGACAGGAGATCCGAAAATCCGCAAATGGGAAATATCGGGCCTCTTGCCAGAATAAGCCTCCTCTGGTGTACTCATGCCAAGAACCTTGTGAGGACAACGGTTCTGCACATACACTGCTGTATTGCATGCCTCAGCCCACAAGTGAAGGGGTAGGCCTTGATCATGCAACATCGCCCGTGCAGCACCCACGATCGTTTTGTTCTTTCGCTCAGCCACCCCGTTCTGCTGTGGGTTATGGGGTGCGATGAGCTCTCTCCGAATCCCTTCTGCGCTGCAGAACTCCTTGAATTCAGCCGAGATGAATTCACCACCGTTATCACTCCTTAGGGCAATCACCTTCTTCCCCGACTCCTTCTCGACCAGTGCTTTAAACTCACAGAACTTCGCGAATGTATCGCTCTTCTTCTGCATGAAGAAGATCCAGCACTTTCGAGAGAAATCATCGACAAAGATCACATAATACTTGTGCTTTGCTGTCGAAGCAACTGAGAAAGGACCACACACGTCTGTGTGAACTCTCTCAAGGATCGTCGTGGCGCGACTATCCTTCTCGTGAAAGGTGGCTTTCACATACTTCCCTAAAGTACTCCCCTTGCACTGATCTGACTGCGCAAGGGTGCCCTTAGGAAGTCCAGTAGAAATCTGCTGCAGAATCTTCAAAGCTCCATGGTGAAGATGGCCCAATCTTCTGTGCCATAGTTCGCCCTCATCATCCCGGCTCACCACATCTCCAGCCTTGCATGCCATAGCTGCGCAGTCATCTACCTGCAACTAATAAAGGTTCTGAGTTCGAACCCCTATCTTCCGGGTCTCTCCAGTAGTCTTACTGCGCAGGAAGGCTTTTCCTTCGCTGAAGACCACATCATACCCCTTATCCTCCAACATCTTCACAGAGCATCTTCACAGAAATCGAGGTTCTTCTTCAATCAGTACATGCGAAAGCATCCAACACTTTAAGACAAAGGAGTTTACCTAGCTCCTACGAAGGATACGGTACCGATACCAGTCGCACTGTATCTACCGTCATCGCCCATCTCGATGTGCATACCCAAATCCTTGTCCTCCAGATCTGAGAACAACTCCCGATCTCCCGTCATATGAAATGACGCACCGCTGTCCAAGAACCACACCGATCCCATCACACTTGAAACCAAGCATGCAATCAGTGAAAATTCAAGCTCGAACTGTGAAGCCAAAGCTTCTCCATCTGCAGATCTTCCCGCTTGCTTATTCTTCTTCTTCTTTGGACAATTGGTAGCATAATGTCCATGATCATGGCAGTGAAAACACTTCACTTTCGCCATATCCTGCTTCTTGCCCTTTGCACCAGAATGAGAGGTTTTCTTACCCTTCCCCTTCTTTTCTTTGGACACCAAAGCGCAGTTTTCTTCATCAGCTCCCTTTGATGAAGATCCATCTCGAGTAGTCCTCCTTATCTCCTCCTGCATGAGATCCGCCCAAAGGCGCTCCCATCCCGGCAGCTTCTCCCGGCCATTGACACTATCTTGATATGAGTGCCAAGCCTTCGGAAGACCAAGGAGAGCCAGGTCGACCATGTCCTCGTCTTCGACAGTCACCCCCACACTTCCCAGCTCATCTCTGCATTGAGTGAACTTCGTGAGGTATTTGGCGACACTGTCGCCCTTCTCCATCTTGATGTTCCTGAGCTTATCTTTGAGCGCCAGCTTCCTTTGGTCACTCTTACTCTGGAATAGATCCGTCAAAGCTTTCCACATTAAATATGGGGTAGCCTTACCATGAAGGCTGGATACAATATGATCCTTGACGCCCTCCAACAGGATCCTTCGACATTTCGCGATCTTCTTTTGCCATGCATCGACCAAAGCTGCATCAGTGGGCTTTGGGACATCCGCATCCATGAACTCCTTCAGACCATTATCTTCTAACACTTCTTCCATGCGATCCTTCCATGCAACATAATTCGAACTGCCTTCAAGAGCATATTCGAGTCGCAAACCGTTGAAAGAAGACATCTTTCAACACCGGCACCAAGAAGAACAACCTTCTGCAAAATTCGAATTCCAAACTCAAAGCTCTATCGCTTCCGATCTATACTTGAAAACAAATTATTTCCAAATCGGAGATTGACTGCAAAGGGCATTCACCAGATCTTTCACCTTACAAAGAAGGATGAATATTCCGGAGGCTACCTGGCCCGCATGCAGACTCTGTCCGAGGAAATAAGTTTGCAATCACCGTAATAGATCTCGACAATTAATCTAGCTCCGATACCATGTAGAAAATTAGCTGAATAAATCACTTATTCACTGAAGATTAACCTGGTCATATATCAATTTCGAATTGCATACATAACACATAACCTTCTTCTACGATTAATTGTCACATGCGGAAATAACAGAAGCAATCTCACATCAATTCAATCACACATTAACTCAGTATGTATGGGGAAAGCCTATAGCTGAAAACCCCTCAGCTATTGTGTATATTATAATGGAGAAATCAAGTAACCAAACAAGTACAATACTCCTCACAAGTACTCAGTACTCTCTCATGAAGTTACTCACAATCTGACTCAGTTTTGAACAAGTCTAAGGTTCAAAACTCCCCGCCAATTGCCTTGCCTCTATTGCGCAATCATGGCCTGTATATGAAGAGGTTCAAGGTTCGAATCCCCTTCCCTTGATTGCGTAATTGTCATGGACAATTCCTCCAAGTGTAATGCAAATCTCATGCAAAATCAATCTACCAACTGATAGCTTTACTCACCCTTTCATCTACCTCTTCCACTGGTCTCCACTGAACTGATCATGCACTGTAGTGAACTGAAGTATTCTTGAGTTGACTAATGAGTTAATATTTAGTAAATTAAATATTATTTAATTTACTCCACTCATATCTAGTTGATTAGTTAGTTAACTAATCCCAACTAGTTCAACTAAAACAAGCAGAACACAACTCCACTACTTGTCCCGTTAACTCCTCCAAAACTCCTGCCACTGAAGTCTAACTGAAGCCAACCATGCAAGATGCCATCAAACCCTAGGAACCACGTGATTCCTTGTGTCAGTTGTATGAGCCACCTCCATGACTCAAACTGAAGTGCGCCAAGAGAGTAAACTGCTGTTTATAGTCAAAATATTATTAAGGGTAAATAATATTTGACTTCCATATTTTTAGGAGATCAGTCTAAAAATAGCCTGGGTCCTAAAATTAGGGTCTCATCTATTTTTACCGACATGTCGCATCCATCAAGAATCTCCAAGTAGAATTCCCAAATTATGCTCCGTATGTCTAAAAATAGACATAGTCTAAAAATAGACTTTGCGCCAGAATTTGCCTGCGGGCCCACTTAGTGAAAGCGACTTCATTTCACTAAGCTCCATCATCTTGCTGCATTCTCAACACCTGGCAACAAGTTTGGCTGCATGCGAGGCTATATGGATGAGGAAGATCCTCGTCGGATTGTTCGGGTCACATTTGGAGCCTACTGTGATTTATTGTGATAACTAGAGCTGCATCAAGCTCTCATTTAATCTAGTATTTCATGATAGATCCAAACACATCGACATCAGGTACCATCATATCAGAGACTGTGTTCAGTGGAGGATCATGATGCTTTCATATATTCCCACGGAGGATCAGGATGCAGAAATCTTGACGAAGGCACTCACCAGGAGAAAATTCAAGTTCCACAGAGGTAGGATAGAGGTTGCAGATAATCCACATCTTGTTGAGAGGGAGTGTTGAAAATGCAACAAGATGATGGAGCTTGGTGAAATGAAGTCGCCTTCACCAAGTGGGCCCGCAGGCTATTTTTGGCGCAAAGTCTATTTTTAGACATATGGATCATGTACCGCGAGCTGCAGTATGCTATTCTTGGAGGATTGGTCATTTTGGTAAAAATAGATGGACCTCTATTTTTAGACATTAGGTGGTTTTTATTTTTAGACTGCCGGGCTAAAAATAGAACAGTCAAATATTATTTACCCTTAATAATATTTGGACTCTAAACTTCAGTTTACTCTCTTGGAGCACTTCAGTTTGACCCCCGGAGGTAGGGCATGCAGCTGAAAT
The DNA here is from genome assembly GCA_034641835.2 of Pinus albicaulis. Taxonomy (NCBI): domain Eukaryota; kingdom Viridiplantae; phylum Streptophyta; class Pinopsida; order Pinales; family Pinaceae; genus Pinus; species Pinus albicaulis. Next base: position 1,254,959,553 of record CM076570.1, read on the forward strand.
GAGGACTTACGCAATTCCCATGGGTTTGGTGAGCTAATGCATGGTTGACTTCAGTTAGAGCTAAAGTGGCGGAGTTCGGTGGAGTTGATTGAGGAGTTGATGGAGTTGAGACTAGTTGAACTAGTTGTGATCATTTTAACTGGCGATTACACTAGAGATGAGTTGGGTGAATTAAATATTATTTAATTCACTAATTATTAACTCATTATTCAACTAAATAACACATCAGTTAACTCAGTGCATGGACAGTTCAGTGAAAGACCAGTGGAAGAGGTAGATGAAAGGGTGAGATCGACAACAGTTGTACATTAGTTGTGCATGAGATTTGCACAATCAGTGGGATGAGAGTGCCAGTGATGATTGCGTTGTTCAATCAAGGTGAATTCAAACTTGGTTCAGCTACATTCACACTTTGGATTGCGCAGTAGAGGCAGGCAGCTAGTGGAGGATTTTTGAACTCGCGACTTGTTCAAAACTGAGCTAGTTTTGTGTGTAGCTTTTGGAGATAGTACTGAGTACTTGTGAGGAGTATTGTATTATGTAAAGTTACATGTTCTCATCCATTTATATGATACATATAGCTAGGGGTTTTCAACTATAAGCTTTCCCCATACATGCTGCGTTCTATGTGTGTGATTTGATGTTCTGTCGCTTTGTTTTATTTTCCGCATGTGACGATTAATGGTAGAAGAGGTTATTTGTTATGCATGAAATTCGAATTGATGTGTGACCAGGTTAATCTCAGTGAATAAACTTCATTATTCAGCAAATTTCTACAGTTCCATCTCAAACCTGAAATTTTTGAACCATATTTCTTCTCCCCTTGGAATCTCTATCACTAATGATATGATCTCAAGGGAAATTGGCAAGTTTAAGATTCCAAATTTTGTATTTGAACCTGTGAAATGAAGAGAAAACTCTTTTGTCACTTGATTATGACCTCCTTGCAATTTTTCACAGAATTTCCAACATCCTGTCTTCTTGAAGGCCTCCTCAAATAATTTGTCCTTGATTAGAGCCTCTATGCTTTTAGCCTCTGTCCTTAAATAGTGGCCTGACCTGTGGTTCTTTCTTTATTTTGTGGTATTTCCTTTGAAATTCCTGTGTGTTTCATGAAAACCCGTAACCAATAGCCTCTCTTGATTTCAGAGTAAACTCCCTCGCTTGATGAATGAAAGAAGCTTTGGTTTCAGCTTACCATGAGCTTACCATTCATAAAAGGGGATGCATCATGCATTTCTTGCATGACACAATAAAACCAAAAACCAGCCCTTTTCAAATTTGAAAATCACTAAGATAAATTACCTCTAACGAATGTCATGATGGCTATGAATGGTTTCATGTGTGAGAAAAGACTCGTGGCTAACACCTAATCATTAAGGATTAACGAAATTTGATTGATTTGATATTTTGACAAGACTTGCTATGAATCCCCGATTTCGTAGTGCACCTAATGTAATTTCAGGGTTTTGGGCTACGAAAAGAGCAGTGTTTTCATAGCATAAAAGCAATTTTTAATATTTTCTGTGCTACAAAAACGTAGTTTTTTGGCTTAATCAAATTTTTTTTTAAATGGTTAAAAGCTTGACACTCTAAACATGGTATGAGACTGTCAAGGTATGAAATAAGGTTGTTGGACTTTATTATGTGAATAAAAATGAGACTCTAACCCTATCAATTAACCCCTAAAAACTTAAAATGACTTAACACCTATCTAAAAACCATGATTAGGAACAAAGAAAACTATCCAAGTTTGGAAAAAAAATTATAGTGATAACAATTTTATTCATTGCAAGGTAGCCAAGGAATTGAATTATTTCCTATACCCAGCACCAGAATGTCAAGTGATGGTTGCAAATGGAGGACCTATAAATTGCTCTAGAAAATGCCATAATATCAAGTTATCCATGGGGGAATATGTATTGAATATTCCAATGCTTTCCATCCTAATGGGAGGTGTTGAAGTCGTACTAGGAGTACAATGGTTACAATATTTGGGGACGGTAGCTTTTAATTTTCAAGAACTTTTCTTGAAATTTTCTCAGAAGGAAATGAAATCGAATTACAGGGTATCACAGGGAAGCCATGAAAGATAATAAGCTCTAATGTCATGACAAAGATTATAAAGAAATAACAACGAGGCATAGTTGCACAATTATGCTCACTAGAAGTTCCAACATCAAAATCATCTATTTCTCCATATCTCCAAAAAATCTTGGACAATCATTCCAATGTGTTTGATACTCCCAAAGGACTCCCACCTATTCGTGATCATGATCATGCTATTCATTTGATTCCAGGAAGTGTTCCTCCAAATATCCGACCTTACAGATATCCTTATGTCCACAAGAGTGAAATTGAACGTATGATTGCAGAAATGTTAGAGGCTGGTATAATTCAACCTAGTCAAAGGATGGATCATGGCGCATGTGTCCAGATTATAGGGAGCTCAATAATCTCACCATTAAATATGAATTCCCCATTCTTGTGATTGATGAATTATTGGATGAATTACATGGAGAAAATTGTTTTACCAAGTTGGATATTCATTCAGGATATCATCAAATTAGAATGAAGACTGAAGATATTCTAAAAACAGAATTTCGAACTCATGAGGGTCATTATGAATTTTTGGTCATGCCTTTTGGCCTTACGAATGCACCTTCTACATTTCAAGGGTTGATGAATTCTATTTTCAAACCCTTCTTAGAAAATTTGTGCTAGTATTTTTTGATGATATACTAATCCACAGCAGGTCTTGGAAGGACCATGTTCAACATGTTGACAGGGTGCTCAAACTATTGCAAGAGAAACAATTACATGCAAAAGCATCCAAATGTTTCTTTGGAGTACAAGAGGTGGAATATCTGGGTCATATTGTATCTCACAAAGGTGTTAAGGTAGACCCTAACAAAATTAAAGCCATTAAGGAATGGAAAGTCCCCACAACCATAAAGCAGTTGCAAGGATTTCTTGGGTTAACAGGGTATTATTGCAAGTTTGGTAATAATAATGGGAGAATAGAATCACCTCTAACAACATTATTAAAGAAATATTCATTTTCATGGACTCTTGAAGCAATTAAGGCCTTTTAACATCTTAAAGAGGAAATGTGCCTAGCACCGGTCTTAGCTACATCGAACTTCACAAAAACCTTTATTGTGGAATGTGATGCCTTAGGAAATGGAATTGGTGTTGTTTTAATGCAATAATGAAGACCCATTGCTTTTGAAATCCGTGCAATAAAAGGAAAGTATTTACATAAACCTATTTATGAGAAATAAATGTTAGCAATACTACATGCACTAAAGAAATGGAGAACTTACCTAATGGGAAGACACTTCAAGGTAAGAACTGATCATGATAGTCTTAAACACTTTTTGGAACAAAGACTATCTTAAGAAGAGAAGCAAAAATGGGTCACAAAGATGTTGGGTTATGACTTTGAAATAATCTACAAAAAAGGGAAGCTAAATGTTGTTGCAAATGCACTCTCAAGAAATAATGAAGAGGTGGAAGCATTGCTTTCTTCCATTTCTATTATCCAACCAGATTGGATAACTGAAGTAAGAGATGAATGAAAGAAGGACCAAGAAGTGTGGACACTCATTCAAAAGTTGCAGCAAGATCCTGGTACATCTGATACATTTAGTTGGAAAAATGATTCCTTATGGTACAAAGATCACTTATATCTTTGTAAGAATTCCCAACTAAAACAAAAGATTATTTTGGAATTGCACACTTATCCTTTAGGAGGACACTTAGGATTTTAAAAAACTTTCCACAGGGTGAAGAAAGATTTTTTTGGGATGGCCTTAAATCTGATATTCAAAATTTTGTGGCAGAATGTTTGGTTTGCCAGCAGAATAAAGTTTAGACAATTAAGACCCCGGGTCTTCTACAACATTTATCCATTCCAAGTCAATGCTGGGAGGAGATTTCAATGGATTTTATCACAGGTTTACCTAATTCCAAAGGAAAGAGTGTCATCATGGTTGAAATTGATAGACTTACCAAGTATGCACACTTTTGTGCATTATCTCATCCATTTAAATCAAGTACAATTAATACTACATTTATGGACATAATTCAGAAGTTACATGGAAACCCAAGGGTTATTGTGAGTGACAGAGATCCCATTTTTACTAGAAATTTTTGGATAGAGTTATTTTCTTGTTTGGGTACTCAATTAGCTCATAGCTCATCTTATAATCCTCAATTCGATGGTCAAAATAAGATAGTAAATAAATGTTTGGAAGGATATCTTCATTTTTTTGTATCTGATAAACAAACACAATGGGTCGAGTGGTTACCTCTCGCTGAATGGTGGTATAACACTTCCTTCCATACTGCAGAAAAAATGACCCCATTTATGGCACTTTATGGATATCATCCATCATCCATCACATCGTCTTTAAGAGAAAATTCGAAGGTTCAAGCAGTGGAATATCACATCGAACATCAACAAGAATTTCTCCAACTCTTAAAGGACAACCTGAATTTGGCAAAAAATCGAATGAAACAACAAGAAGATCAACATCGCAGCGAGAGAAGTTTTGATGTAGGAGACTAGGTATTTTTACAGCTACAACCATACAAAAAAATGTCCCTCAAGCAAGCTAAGAAGGATAATAAATTATTGCCAAAGTACTATGTTCCTTACAAGGTGTTGCAAAAGATTGGTACTATGGCATACAAATTGGAGCTTCCTGCTTCTTCATGACTGCATCCAATTTTCCATGTTTCATGCTTAAATAATGTTATAGGTGAAAATATTCCAGTTCAAAAAATATTGCCAGAACTTGATGAGGAACGAAAAATCATATTGGAACCTGAAGCGGTCACGGAAACCAGAACTCGACAGCTACGAAATCTATCATTTTCAAAGTATCTCATCAAGTGGAAGAACTTACCCACTGAAGATTCTACATGGGAGGATGAAAATTTTATATAGAAGCACCCAGAGTTAGTCAAGCATTGAGGAAAACACTTTTTTGAAGGAGAGGGGAATGTTAGGTCACTATATTACTAGTATAGTCCCTTATTGTTGTTAGTGTAACCCCCTTATTGTTATTATTTTACCCTTGTAACCCCCATATTGTTATTATTATGCCCTTAAATTATTATTGTTAGGTCAGCTAGGATTACATTGTGACCCCACTAGGATTACATTGTGGCCCCATGGACTCCTATATATAGAAAGGAGGTTTAGTAATTTGTATCATCCAAGAATTGTTCAATCATGTAATGTATTGGAGGTTGCCCCCTCAAAGTGGCTTATTTATAAGGCGTTGATATCTCTTTTCTTCTATTTTTGGAGTTGGTTTCACAACACAATTTCTTAAAAAAAAAAAAAAAAATACATCTGCATCTCTGTGTTTTCTATGGTTGATGTTTTTCAGGTTATTAATGGTTTCAGGAAACATGGGGAACCATTCATCTTCTTTTCCCTTCTTCTATTTTACCATCCATCCCATCGTTCACTCCATTCATTTTCATAAATTCCTCCATAACCTCCATACACCAAATTCCTCCATTCCTAAGCACAATGTAGCAAGGAAAGAAAATCAGAGATTGCTACAGACATCAAGGAATTCCTACAGCACAAAAATCTGTTCATGAACAACAAGAAAAAATAAAGAGAGGATTTGATAAAGCAGACCCAATGAAAGACAAGAGTGCCACCCATGGAATCTGGAGCACACCCACAGAGCATCTACATTGGGAAGAAGCAACAAGAAATATTGGTAGCTCACTCAGGGAGTTTCTCATTTAGCAAGCTACTCACTCAGAAAACAAGAAAATAAGGAAGAACAAAACATATAAGAGGCTTGCATCCAAATTATATCTCCTACAAACGCCTTGACATCAACTGGTAAGCCCACATATAGCCCCTCACCCCTCACTATGCACTCATAATGGCCCAAAATAATTAAATTTGTAGACTAAGAGTTTAAGAGGCAAAAAGTTGGTTAGTTAACTTGGCCACCACCATGAAGTACGACTGAAAAAACTAGAAGTCATGCCACCTGGGCACGCAAAAGAAAAAAATAAATCAAGTGGAGTAGAGGATAACGAGGGGAGGAGACATACAATATCAACCAGCTAACATGAATATGGTCCAACTATCTACAAAAGAAACTAGAGCTGATCCGAGTTACATAAGCGCTCCAAAATTAGTTGCGCAATATAATAAAATGAGATCTCGTCTCATCCAAACTAGTGAATTGAGAACTTATGATGGAAAGAGACCGAAGGGAGCCTGCAACACAATGGTACTGAGATTAGGATGCATTTTTGAACAACGTGCAATAGAAGTAGCATAACAACATCACGAGAAGTCAAGCTAGCTTCCGAAGTATACCACATATCTGACAAAGTTGCAAGGGACCATGGGAAGCTTTTCTCCTAGCCTTAGTGAAAAAAGAGAAGAAGGAGAAGAAGAGCTAGAAGAAGAACTAGAAGAGGGAAAAGAAGAAGAAGAGGAAGAGATAGAGGGCCAAGGAGTAATGGAAGAAATGGAAATAGAGATGGAAGTCATAAAGATAACAGAAAGTGAGCAAGAAGCATACTCACAGCACAACACCACATCCCCTCAAGACAAAGAGGTAGTTTCCACCTTAGCTCCTCTGAGTGCAAAGAGAAAAAGGTAGACCTATATGTATTTCAGAGCTAACAAGAGTCAGAGGATAACTCAGAGAGAGACAGAAACTCATCCCACAATCCCAACTATCATTGAATAATCATCAATGGAGGAGGAAAGAATCAAAGAAACAATTATGAAGGAGACGTTGAAAAAGGCACAGGCAGAGAATGTAGCACTGAAGGAGAAATTGCTGAAAAAATGGCAGCAAGTAGCCACCATGGCAGACTTATGCATAGAAGCCCTTCATCATAGATTCCCTTTTGACTCATATTTTGTGTACCTCAAGGAGCAATGGCTCCTATTTCAAGTCAAAACTCTAGCCTCCCATGGATCCCTACCTTTCCAAGATTGTAGGAAATTCATGCATTTCTACAAGCAAGCTAACATGGTTGATCAGGAAAATATAGTGAATTTTATGTGCATAACCTTGTTCTGACAAATATGGATACTTGGGACACCAATTCTACAATGGGGGATATGCAGTTGATGGCTTTAGTATCTTGGATGATGAATGAGGACACTAGATAAAAAGATACATGGAGGGTTATGAGAATAAGAAATAGAGAATCCTTACATATCAAACCAAATTTTTTTAGCCCAAGAGGATTCATTCTTAACTATCGATAGATTGAAAGGGACCTTGCACTAGTTGAAAGCTACCTTTAGACTCAAACATAGGTAATAAGCCACTTTGATGATGTTTCTAGGAAAATAGTAGATGAGTGCATTATGGCCATCTAGAGGATATGGAATAGCCTCCCTCAGAGCCTCAAGAACAGGGAGTACCATACTCTAGAAATACTAAGGGGTGCATTGGAAAGGGCACCACTATACAATATGGCCAATGCAGGCCAAAAATATCCAACGGTTCAGACTAAATCTCAACCCACCTTTGTTGTTGGGGCTGAATGATGAAAAGGACACAGATGCACAAGATAGAGAATGGGATAATGCAGAAAAGAATAATAGTTTTTACCCTCTTGGGGAAACTCCCACACTTCTTCCTTAGGATATCAGGGGGGTTGTCAAAGCCTTGAAGTAAATGCAGGAGGAAGATTAGTTGCTCAGAGGATGAGAAACCATTTAGTAGGGGGGTGATGATGAGCTCCATCATTAGACATATTTGGAGGAGTTAATGGTCAACTTTTTAAATTCTTAGATCTATTTTTATTTAATTTTTATTATTATTTGGTTTTATGATACTAATATAGTGGTGATTAAGGCTAACATACTCGGAGCACCTGACATGAGGTTGAGTGTAGAAAATCATGAATTCTTAAGAGTTTGTATAGGGATTTTATCATAAATACTTGGATGAGACAACAAAGAGAAGCTATAGGAGTATTTTCCACCCTCCTTAACTCTCAAAAGTAGCCAAAGGATCCCAAATATTCTCTCCAGTAATTCAAATTCCAAAGGAAGCCAAAGGATCCCAAAGATTTTCTCCAGCAATTTTAATTCCAGAGGCAACCATGAAACTCAATCTTTGTTTACTTGGATTCAAGTGGAATCAATCACTACTTTATAGGAGTTGTTGTTAGCCTCCTTGTAGAATAAATAGAGTAGAGATAGAGCTAGGAAGGGGTTGATTCTAGTCGGAACTTTGTTGTAATCCATTGAGATTTTTATTATTTTACTCAGTGATAAAACTTCCATAAATGTATGAGGTTATTCTTTTATGAAACGAGCAGACTAATTTCATTTTAATAATTTAAGTTTTAGAGAGCTAGGATTTTGTTTTAGGGCCCAATCCATGTTCCTCAGCCTCTCTGTTGTATTTGTTCTCTGATTTATGTCATTTCATTAGTTCTGCTTTTGATAATTTCATTTATGTTTCAAGTTGTTGTTTAGGTTTTCTTTCAGTGTGATGTTGTAGGTTTCATTTTCTTGTGAGTAATAGAATAGAGGAGAAGAACTGAAATTTTTTTGGATCAAGACCCCCTTCTCATCTCTGACAATAGTGCTCGAGGAGGGAAAAATTTCCCACAAACCCAAAAACTGACTTCTGTTCACTATTTTTGAGATTAAAAGTCGAGTTCCATTACCATTTCCCAGTCTTCCTTTACACTATATTTTTACGCATTTGTTTGTTTCTTTGGGCATAATTTAGCAAGTTGATTGCATGAATTATTGTTAAAACCCCAAAGAAGCACTGTGGTGCCTCCTCGCTTCATTCTCCATCTCTATCTTCACAATCTGCACACTTTTGTTACGCCCTCCATTTCCACTTTTTCCTTCTTATTCTCACTACCTCACCCACATTTTATCCCTAAAAACACTTAAAATATCTAGCCCACCTTATTCCTTTGTTCCTACTGATCATGGTTTCCTTACCACTTTTAACACAAAGCACTTGAAAACCATTGAAGTTCGACCTTCACCTATCCTCATCGAAACTCCCACTACCGTACTTCACAAATCACAAATCGCACTTCGCAAACTGTCCATTTTTCTTTTAATACTTAGCACTCCAACACTGATTGCGATAACTTCTCGAAATCGCACATCGCAAATCACATCTTTTCTTCAGTGCCCATTAACACTTATTTCTCCAACCGTCGATTGCGATAATCCTCTATGCTCTGCCACATCACAAATCGAAAATCGCATTTCACAACCTTTTCCCTTTTCTCTTAAGACTTACCGCTCCTGATGTCGATTGCAATATTGTCATCGCACTCCGCCACCAGTCTTACCACCACGTCACCCGTTGAAAATCACATTATGCAACCTTTTCCCTTTTCTTTTAAGACTTACCGCTCCTGACGTTGATTCCGATATTCTCCATACTCCACCACATCGCAGATCACAGCTTTTACCCTGTCACATTTTGCACTTTGCAACTTCTACCCAATCGCATTTCGGTCCCACTCCCGAACATCACTTCCACTACCCCTCCGGCTTTGCGATATTGTAATTGCAATATCACATATCGCATATCGCACTTCCAGCCCTCCATCGCAACTCTTCCATCACACTTGTTAAATAATTCTGCTCCAAAGCATTTTTGCACCATAATAAAGCTTTAATAAGGTTTAAACCCGCTCTTTCCACCTCTAAGCCTTGTTTCATGTGTTGAGCCCTCCATTAGCACCTTTAGCCCATTTTCCTCCAAACTGCAAGCCAAAATTTTTCAAGTTTAGTTTATCATGAATAGTTGCATGGTCAGAAGCATGATAGCATGGTAAATAGATCAAAGGATAAGTAGGGTGTGTTTAGCCGATTGGCCTAGCTAGGTGCAACTTAGTTTGGTTTTTTTTTAGTCATTTCCTTTTGCAGATTAAATTAGTTTCCTTTTTGTCATTTCCTTCCAACAATTTACTTTCCAGTTTATATTAGAGTTTAAGAAATAACACCCTTTCATAAAGCAAAAGAGTATAAAAAGAACATAATGCATATACTTTTTATATAGCACTATCACCTCCAAGTTTGTATGAACCCTCGATTGATAAAGTAAAGTACAGAATCCCTTGGGAGTGCAGTACTCTTGGTGCAATACCAGGGCTCACCAACCCTGTAATACCAACATGGAGGCCATGGATAATTGAGACATTATGTGTAAACATAAAACAAATTAAATGTGTATTTTAATTTTCTATCTCAAATGGAGGGGCACACGGATCCAATGCTCTAAACAGATTTCCTGTTGTGTGCTTGTTGGCTTCTTTTGGAGTGCCTATTGCACGTCTACTAGATAGGCCCATATTGTGATCATTTAATATCCTTAAAATTCCCCTAACTAACTATCAACCTACATTGATGGGAATTAAAGGCTTCAGAGTGGGCAACATTGGGTGAAGGATGGTTTTATCCATATTCTTCCTCATCAACCGATACAAAGCGAATGAAAGCCAGGAAAGACATATTTGAGAAGTGGATATGATTCCCCCACTCGAATAGGGAGTATGTGGTGTGATAGATAAATCACCACCTTAGAGATTAAAATATGTGATTGGTGAAAGGAAACATTTTTTTTTCTATAATTATGCAAAATGAAAGAAGGGAAGGACACATCTTCGAGGAACACAAGGACAGAAACAAAAAAGGAAAAGGGGGCATTAATATTTTAGTTAGATAATAATAAAATTTGTATAAATACATGGGGTATGGAAAAATTGTCTTAGTTAGCCTATAGATAATTAAAGTAGTCACCAAAGAGAAAAGGGAGAGAGGGTAAAACATTGCATAGAGAAAGAGCAAGGGCTCTTAGATCCAAACTGGCATACTGAATTGAGTTGTACGTTGGGTTGATGCCCTATGATTGAACATAGAGGAATGAGTGATTCATGTGTGGTTCTGACTGCTAGATGGAAATATTTAAGTCACTTGGACAGTCAGCTCCACCTCTAGAGTGTATTACTATCCTTTGGTGTGATTCCCTTGAACAAGCACCCCCTCATACTTTGGATCTAGCATAGGGGTGGTCAGTTGCAAGAAATATCATAGTGTATATGGCCTATCATTGTATGGAGACTCAAAGTCCCTCTTTAAGTTTCCATCAAATTTAAGTCATTCAAATAAGTATATTTACTTATGGTTATGTGAAATTTTGGCACTATGTGATAGTTTTTATCTTCATGAATTAAAAGGTTACTTGCAGGAATGTATATATGATTATATGAGGCATTTATATTAGCTTGTTGTTACCAATTTTTCCAACTAGCTGATGAGCTTATGAATTTGATGGTTCATTTCTATACTTAATATTGTAGCCTATCTCATGTTTTGTAAGTTAAATGAGGATTTAGTTAAGTGTTGTTAGTCACATGGTTTAAGAGTGATATGATGATCCTATGATCTCTACAGTCTTTTATATTGTTGTGATATCATGAGGTTCACTTAATAAAGCTTGATTCGAAGCTATCTTAGGAAATACTACTTTTTGATGCCAATGTATTTTATTACCAATCAAAAATGTGGCTCGACTCCCATTCACACACAATGAAATGTTTTTATCATTTTTCTTAACTTTGCATAGGAGATGCAATGGAAATTCATATATCCCTAAATATATATACCCCTAGAAGCTAGCTTAACTTATCGAACACGTGATTGAGTTTGGTGACCGAGTGAATGAGATCTCATACATTGGCTATTGGAACTGCCTTCATATTTTATTTTGGTGATATTACCTTGATTTGCCATGAAGCAACACAAAACAAATGAAAAGAAATTTCTCATATATTGAAGCTATAAACTGATGGAACTTCCCAATACTCCTCAGCCCTTACAATTTTCCACACTTCCCTCATGTGATGATGGAAATACATAGAATTGCAACTAATGGGAATGCTTCCATCTGTTGAAACTATTATTTTATGGGATTTCTCAGCGCTTCTCTACACGCCTAGTTCTATAGTGCCTTCCAGAGGGAAGTGGTGGCAATTAAAGAAAAAATTGATGGGAATATTTTTGTTTGTTAAAGTTGTTGACTCAAGAGATGGCCCACCTCTATTAAAGTAGCCTTTTCTATATGATCTGAATGGGGTATGTTAAAATTGTTGTGCTAATTCCTCTTCCAGATTTTGTGAACAATGACTTATATGTGCTTAAGGGTTCAAGTTATCTTGCAAGTTATTGAGTCTCATGAGTGTTTTTAATGTTAATTTTATGAGAAAGTTAACATAAAATAATGACTGAACAACAACAACAAAAAGTATAGTACATCACCATACAACACATCAACACATGAATTTGATGAAGGAGTTCACCCCTCCTAGGCTACATCTCCTTGGTTCAACTTCCATGGCTTGGGCCTTTATTTTATGCTCAAATTTTCAAAATTATGTGTTTATAATGCTTTTATGCTCCTAAAACCTACACCAATGAGTTTAGAATGCCAAAAAATGGTCATATAGCCTATTTTTTCTCCTGATTTGGTTGAAAACTCCAAAATTTATGACATTTTCCAGTTTTTCCATGATTTATGGCCTACATTTAGCTACTTGGAGCTAAATTCGGTTAGCTGGCGCTAAAACTTCTAGTTTCACAGAAATTGCAGGATCAAAAAACTAATCTAGTTTAATTAAATTAAATTGTATTAATGCTAATTAAGCATGGTTAGTGCTTAAACCATGCTTATGGGTAAAAGTGGATTAGTGTTAAGTAATGATCCATTAGTGCTAATTAAATTTTTTATTATCGTTAATGTTTGTGCTTAACGTTAAGCCATCTTGTGCTCCCTCCATAGTCATAGGCCTTGCTTCCATGGCTTGGGGTTGGCTCCCTTTCCCCCTGTCGGCAAACCTTTGAAAATTCAAATACATGCGGTAATGCATATATGTTAAGATATATTGCATAGACGTATTGGTAATTGGTGTGTGTATTGTGCGGAAGTTTGCGGGGTAGAACCTCGGCACCTCCACCCGAACTTGTAACAACAGTTTTACACCACCATGAGGGGGCAGGTGGTAGCCCCTCACTACACCACGTGTCCTCTCCCCATTAGCCTGAGTTTCTACCATTAAGAACCTACCAATGCACCCAAACAGTCAAACCAGTAATATACTACCACTTGGAAGCCCCTCATTTGACGAAGAAAATTGACCATCTTTGACCATGCCAAGTTAGCATGCCACATCACCAGTATGGACTGCTCACTGGGCTACCTGTCTACCTTTTTTTTTAAATTTTTCATGTTTGTGCAAATGGAAAAAACTCATTTCTGGGAGCATATGGAGTCCATTTCACGCAAAACGAAATGAACAAGATTTTGAATGACAAGCACTACACGATCGTTTATGTTTAGAGCCATTCCGAGAACTTTGATTTTTTATCATAAAATTGAGCACTTGATCATTCCTCCCTACTGGAAGCCTTTTGGACCCAAAAATATCTTTCATTAGTGAGCATGTGGATAAGGGTACTATACCCTCACCTTTCCATTCTCAATCCATTATAATTTTCCTAATTTCAACAACTTGATCTTTTCATAAAAGCTAATATTTTTCCTTGATCTTGGAGACCTTGTCTTGCTATTGTAGACACCGTCATGCTGCAATTTCCCAGAAATTATAGAATAAAATTTTTTCCTTGAATAAGAAAACTTATTCCCACCTCGCTTTTCAATCAGAGGAAACTTGAAAACTGTCTCACCTCGAACACTATTGGCATGGTGATTTTTAGCTTGTCTTTCCCTGTACTCATGTTTATTTTTTACAAAGTGTTTTTTCCATTGCCATGTCCCATTTTGAAACCAAAAAATTTACTTGTGGAACCTATGCATTCTTTTTAAAAAAAAATTGGCACTTTCTCTTTGACCTTTCCACTCTCTTGCACTGGCATCTTGTTCCCATCATTGTTCAACACTGATGCAGACTACTGCAAATATTTCACATCTTGTTTACCTCTTTTCAAAGGTGACATGTTACAACCTTGAAAAATCTTATTAAAAATATTAGCAACCTCAATGAAGCCATATTAATCATTTGATGCATCTTTTTGAAAGGTCTCATTCAAAACATCACTATGCTTGAACATTAACAAAGCCAAATTTTGACTTGCATTCACTAATCCCTTCATTACTCCTTCATGTATAAGAGACAAACTTATCTTCTTCTTATGTGCTCTAACATATATGTACTCAATTCCATACTTAAACATGTGGTACTTATTCTCATGGTGATGAAATATTGCCCTCCTATCATAAATATAAGGACTTCCGAAAACAATACCCGAAATCTCAAGCGGAACCACATCAAATTCAACTTCATCAAGAAAGTTTGAATTGATTGCAAATCATAGGATGCACTTCCTTGTTACCTGAAAGTTTTCATTCTTGCATATCCAACCTAAAGGATAAGGTATTGAATGCGTAACAGTTTCTACATTTAACCTCTTAACTAAGTCTTCAAAATAAAATTAGCTTTGAAAAAAGTCTAATATGAAACATTTCAAATCTTATGTCTTCATCTTGAGTTAAATTAGAACAGCTTGAAGAACTAGTGCTTACTATGTTATTACCTTTCAAACCCATTGTTGTAATCTTGGTTCCATCTCCTGAATCTAAACCTATGTCATGTTCAATGATTGCAACTTTTTTCTCCTTCACTTTAGTTTTAAATTTGTTTGGCTTCAATTGTGGATGGAGTTTCCAAATTAGGGGAATTTGGAGGTCTAAAATGGTCCTCCTAAAAAAATTATAAAATAATAGTGGAAATAATAAAATAATATTTGATTACATCATCAAATTTTAGAGGGAAAAAATAAAACACTACTTTTTCAACTCATATTTTCAACTTATCTCCCAAAGTATTTACTCAAATTTCAAGCGGGAGTACTCGTTGGATGCCACATTTAATTCCTCAACCAAGGAGTACCCATGTTGCATAATTTCGGTGGGTTATACTAAAGGAAAAATGAGAAATACATGAAAAACGTGATTTCAATCATGTTTTTTATGTATTTCTGGATTTTTGTGTAGTAGGGTCCATCGAAAGTATGTAACATGGGTACTCCTTAGATAAGAAAATAAATTTTGCATCGAACAAGTACTCCCGCTTGAAATTTGAGTAAAAAAATTAGGAGATAAGTTGAAAATATGATTTGAAAAAGTACTTTTATCATTTTATTATTTTCTAATATTTTTACCCTTTTAATTTAAAAAAAATGGTGAATCAACCCCCATGATTAACATCATCATCTTGAATCCTATTGGTTCTTATAAAGTTTCTTTTTGTTGTAAATGTTTCTTAGGAGGCCCATTTTAGACCTCAAAATTCCCCTAATGAATGGTCTTCATCATGGCCATTTTTTGAACAATGTTTACATGTAAATTTCTCTTTCTCTATTTTAATAGAACCATTTTTCTTTCCTCTTCCATTAAACTTGCCCTTTCCTTTACCTTCATACTCAAGCAAAATATCTTTTTTCTCATCTGCACTATGTTTTGCTCTTGCTTCTAGATGTGTGGGTTGAACGCAAACCTCATCTAAGTTTGTGGGATTGAACTTGAGAATAGTATGTCTAGGATAGTTGTGCAAAACCCCGATATACTTTAACAAAGTTTCTTGAGAAGATAAATTTACACCCAAAATAAGAGATCTTCTCCTAAATTCATGAGTGTAATTTTGAACACTTTGTCCCTTTAATTTTCTAAAATTATGCCAGTCAATAATGGCCTTTTTCATGTAAGCTAGAGGGTAAAATTTCCTTTCAATGGCAGATATAAAATTACACCAAGACATTGAGATCTTACTGTGGGTTTTAATCTTATATTGTGTCCTTGCTTCCTACCATAAAATTGATGTTCCCTCTCAAGGAAGCCAACTGAATTTGTTTGTCATCCTATTGAAGGTTCTGCATTATGCAATAAACCTCCAACTGGTGAATCTAGATTCCAATTATCCAACTTCTTTGCATTCACTTCGCCATTATACATTGGTAGCTCAAATTTGACATCAAGTTTAAGTAAGGGTGATTTGTTAGTTCCTTTTGAAGTATGTGGATGAACAAATTGAAAGATTGTGGTAGTGGAAGATTATGAAGAGGAAGGTGTAGATGGTGGTGGGGATGATCATGGAGCGGATGGTAGTTTCCTACATCTCCATGGCCTCCTCCTCCTAGAGAATGCTCTCCTCTTAGAGGCCTAGAAAATTTTCCTTTAAATTCATCTCGTCATATAGGACCTTAACCATCTTGGTCATATCATAAAATTCCTTTCTAACTACTCTCTCATCTTCTGTCATAGTAGGTTCTTATTCATGATACATGCTCACTAAATACTCAACTTCAACTTCAGGATGTGCTGGTATTGAAGACTTCGGAAACCTTGCCCTTCTTCATCTTGACCCAATTGCAGGGCTTTCAACCAACTTCCCTTCTCATTTTTTGAGTTTTAACCTTTTAAGCATGACACAAAATTGAAAACAATTATATCCCTTCTTGAAAAAAAAACCTAAAGCTCTGATACCAAAAATGATCTAAATGAGGTATGCTAGTATGGTTGTGCTAATTCCTCTTTCAGATTTTGTAAATAATGACTTATATGTGCTTAAGGGTTCAAGTTGTCTTGCAAGTTATTGAGTCGCATGATTTTTTTTCATGTTAATTTTATGGGAAATTTAACAAAAAATAAAAGTATAGTACATCACCATACAAGACATCAGCAGAGGAATTTGATGAAGGAGTTCACCCCTCCTAGGCTACATCTCCTTGGTCTAGCTTCCATGGCTTAGGCCTTTATACTATGCTCAAATTTGAAAAATTATGTGTTTACAATGCTTTTCAGCTCCTGAAACATGCACCAATGAGTTCAGAATTCCCAAAAATGGTCATCTAGCTTCTTTCTACTCTTGATCTAGTCGAAAAGTCCAAACATTATGACCTTTTTTAGCTTTTCTAGAATTCTGGCCTAAATTTAGCGAACTAGAGCTAAATTTGGTTAATTGGTGCTAAAAATGGCAGTTTCGTCGAAAATAGTGGACCTCAAAACTAATATGATTTAATTGAATTAAATTGCATTGACACTAATTGATCGCGGTTAGCGCTTGAACTGTGCTTATGGATAAAACTAGATTAGTGTTAAGTAATGATGCATTAGTGATAATTAAATTTTAGATTATTGTTAATCTATATGCTTAACGTTAAGCCCTCTGGTGCTCTCGCCATGGTCACAGGCCTTGGTCCATGGCTCCAGATAGGCCACATAGGGCTGGGCCCCTCTCCCCCCATCGACAAACCTTCAAAAATTCAAATACATGTGGTAACACATAGATGTTGAGATCTAATGCGTAGACCAATTGGTAGTTTCCATGTGTATTGCATGGGAGGTCACGGGGTTGAACCCCAGTGCCTCCGGTTGGAGTTTTAAAAAAAATATTATACCACCATGGAGGGGGCACGTGGTGGCCCCTAGCTTCACCACATGTCCTCTCCCCAGTAGCTCGAGTTTCAAACACTAAGAACCTACCAATGCACCCAAACATTTGAACCAGTAATATACTGCCACTTGGCAGTCCCTCGTTCAAGAGAGAAAATTGAGCATCTTTGACCATGCTCAATCAGCATGTCTCGTCAAGTGTATGGACTACTAATTGGACTACTTGTCCACCTTTTTTTTTAAAGTTTTACCTGTTTGTGCAAATAGACAGAAATCATTTCTAGGAGCATACAAAATCCATTTCGTGTGAAACGAAGTGTGTCAGATTCATAACGACAAGCACTAAGTGGTCATTCAAGTTTCAAGCCATTCTAAGAACTTCAATATTTTAGCATGAATTAATTAATTTGGCATTCTGAACTCATTGGTGCAGGTTTTAGGAGAAAAAAAATCATTGTAAATACATCATTTTTCAAATTTGAGTATAATATAGAGGCCCAAGCCATGGAAGCTAGAACAAGGAGATGTAACCCAAGAGGGGTGAACCCCTTCATCAAATCCATGTGTTGATGTGTTGTATGGTGATGTACAATAATTTTATTTGATGTTATTCATTCATTCCTTTATGCTAAATTTCTGATAAAATTAACATGAAAAAGACTCATGAGGCTTAATAACTTGCAAGAGAAATTGAACCCTTAAGAACATATAATTCATTATTTACAAAATTTGAAAGAGGAATTACTACATCAATACTAACATACCCCATTCAGATCATTTTTGGTATCATAGCTTTAGGTTTTGTTGTGCAAGAAGGGATCTAATTATTTGCAAGTTTATGGCATGCTTACAAGGTTAAAACTCAAAAGAGGAGAAGGGAAGTTGGTTGAAAGCCCTACAGTTAGGTCAAGAGGGAGAGGGGAAAGGTTGAAAAAGTCTTCAACACCAACACATCCTCAAGTTGAAGTTGATTCTCCAAGGAACATGTCTCATGAAGGAGAAACTGCCATGATAGAAGAGGAGAGAGAATTTAGAAATGATTTTTTTGATATGACTGAGATGGTTAAGGTCCTCTATGAGGAGAGGAATTTTAGGATGCAAGGAGAAAGTTCTAGGCCTCTACTGAGGAGAGGGTTCTCCAGGAGGAGGAGGCCATTGATATGGTAGGAAGCCACCATCCACTCCACCATCATCTTCACCACCATTTACACCTTCCTCTTCATCATCTTCCACCACCACAACCTTTCAATCTGTTCATCCACATACTTCAAAAGGAACTGGTAAATAACCCTTTACTTAAAATTGATGTCAAATTTGAGCTACCAATGTATAATGGTGAAGTGAATGTAGAGAAGCTGTATAATTGGATTAGTCATTTGGAGGTTTATTGCAGAATTTAGTACCTTCAAGAGGATGACATAAAGATTCAGTTGGCTTCCTTGAGAATGGAGGGCGCAACTCTTGTATGGTGGGAATCAATGACACAAGATGAGATTAAAAACCATAGTAAGATCTAAATGTCTTGGTATAATTTTATTACTGCTATTAAAAGGAAATTTTTCCCTCTATATTACATGCAAAAGGCCATTATAGACTAGCAAAAGTTTAGACAATTAAAGTGACAAAGTGTTCAAGATTACACTCATGAATTTAGGATAAGATATCTTATTTTGGGTGTAAATTTATCTTCTCAATAAAATATGTTAAAGTATATTGGGGGTTTGAAAAACTATCTTACATACTATTCTCATGTTGAATCCCACAAACTTAGATGAGGTTTGTGTTCAAGCCACACATCTAGAAGCAAGAGGGAAACATAGTGCAGATGAGAAAAGAGATATCTTCCTTGAGTATGAAGGTAAAGGAAAGGGTAATTTTAATGGAAGAGGAAATAAAATTGGTTCTATTAAAATATAGAAAGAGAAAATCACATGTAAACATTGTTTGAAAAATGGCCATGATGAAGACCATTGTTGGCAACCCCATCCAGAGTTGAAGCCAAACAAACTTAAAAACAAAGAGAAGGAGAAAATCGTTGCAATCATTGAACATAACTTAGGTTCACATTCAGGAGATGAAACCAAGATTACATAATGGGTTTGAAAGGTAAGAACATAGAAATAACTAGTTATTTGAGTCATTCTAATCTAACTCAAGATGAGGATACAAGAATTGAACTCTTTCATATTTGAGTTGTTTCAAGGAATACCAAAATAGACACACTATTTGATAGTGGTTCTCAAGCTAATTTTTTTCAGAATACTTAATTAAGAGGTTAAATATTTAAACTATTACACATTGAATAACTTATCCTTTAGGTTGGATATCAAAGAATGAAAACTTTCAGGTAACAAGGAACTGAATCCTTAGGTTTGCAATCAATTCAAACTTTCTTCACAAAGTTGAACTCGATGTAGTTCCACTTGAGATTTCAAGTATTTTTTTGGGAAGTCCTTATATTTATGATAGGGAAGCACTATTTCATCACCATGAGAATAAGTATCACTTTTTCAAGGATGTAATTGAGTACATATTTAGGGTGAAGAAGAAGAAGAGAACTTTGTCTCTTATACATGCAGGAGAAATGAAAAGAATAGTGAATACAAGTCAAAATTTGTCGTTGTTAATGTTCAAGCATAGTGATGTTTTTAATTAGAACTTTCTAAAATATGCATGAACTGAATAATATTATTTCATTGAGGTTGCTATTGTTTGTAATCAGATATGGATCTAACATGTCACCTTTGAAAAGAGGTAAACGAGATGTGAAATATTTGCAGCAGTTTGTAACAGTGTTGAACAATGATGGGAAAAATATTATGGTGTAAGAGAGTGAAAATTTCAAAGAGAAATTGCCAAAACAATTTGAAAAAGAAGGCATAGGTTCCACAAGTACTTTTTTATGTTTTCAAAATGGTACATGGTAATGGCGAAAACACTTGCGAAAACGTTGACGCAAGTACAAGGAAAGACAAGAAAAAAATAACCATGTCGATAGTGTTCGAGGTGAGATAGTTTTCATGTTTCCTTTCATTAACAACTGAGGTGGGAAAAAGTTTTTTTCTTCAAGGAAAACTTGCTATTCTTCCAATTCTGGGAAATTTCAACATAATGGTGTCTATAACAGCAAGACAAGGTCTCCAAAATCAAGGAAAAATATTATCTTTTATGAAAAGCTCAAGTTGATGAAATTAGGAAAATTCAAGTGAATTGAGACTAGAAGGGTGGGGGAACTATATCCTCATCCACATGCTTAGTAATAAAATATATTTTGGGGTCCAAAAGGCTTCCAATGGGGAGGAATGATCAGGTACTTAGTTTTATGCTCAAAAATAAAAGTTATTGGAATTTCTCAAAACCTGAACAACCGCGTAATTCTCAGCATTCTGAATTGATTTCACTTCATTTCGTGCCAAATGGACTATGTATTCTCATAGAAATGAGTTATGTATGTTTGGAAAAAGAGGAAAAATTTTGAAAAAAAAAGGTAGACACGTAACCCAATCAGAAATTTGTAATACTGACATGGCATACTGACTAGGCATGGGAAAAGATGGTCAATTTTCTTCGTCAAATGAGGGACTGCCAAGTGGTAGTATATTATTGATTGGGATGTTTGGGTGTGTTAGCAAGTTCTTAGTGGTTGAAACTCATGCTAATGGGGAGAGGACACGTGGTGCAACCAGGGGCTGCCACATGCCCCCCCCCCCCCCCGTGGTGGTGTAAAAAATTTGTTAGAAGTCTAGGCGAAGCCATCGGGGTTTGACCCTGTGACCTCCCACTCAATATGCACGCCAACTACCAATCGGTCTACACATTAGATCTTATTAATAAAACCTCTTATTAATGTCAAACTGGTAACACATATAGATAATCGGCACCTTCCTGGGCACATGGTATCTAGAAAAGATAATGTCAAAAAGCTGGGCTTGGTGCTATTTATCGGGAATGACCCTTACTCGATGACTCACAACCTAAAATTTCCTCACCTTACACTAACTCACTAACTAGGCACTTGGGAAAGAGAGCATGTAACACATATAGAATATACCTCTGGGTATGGGGGAAATTAGATTGTGTAACCCACCACTCCACTTCTAAGTTTACCTAGCTAATTGTGTCTATGTATGAGCATCTACCTCTGCAGGTAATGGCCCGCCCTCTCTACATTATTCTCGTTGATTCCCATTGGATCACCTATGGATGAATAGTCCTATGGTTTATCATTGTATTATATTTTCCATTGTATTAGTGGAGTAGCCTAGGGTAATCCAATGTAATAGTCGTTGTATTAGTGGAGCCTAGCTATTATAGTGGATTAGGGTCAATGGGATTAGCCCCATCACATAGTATCAGTGTATTCCAGTGTATTTTCTAATAGGAACTTCTGGGTAGCCCAATTTGGGTAGGAACTATGTTTCCATAGGGGTAAGTGCCTTTCCTACTAGGATTTTAATATATCAAGTATGTCTGAGACTTAACTATCTTCCAATGCCCTTATGGTTGGCTCTGAAACTGTCTATGAAGTGGGACACGTACAAACTGGACATGGTGGATCAAGAGCTGGTCACTAATAACCTCTTGGGCAAGGTTTAATGAGACTGTTGTGCAGTAACAACCTCCTAGTCACATAGAGCTGGTCACTGAGTATAGGTTTTATAGCATGGATTTACGACCTTCTAGGCACTGTCAGTGTATCCATCCAATCCTATACAATTCTATCAAATTCCACTGAATCTGATCCCATCAAATCCTGGTAGCTAAACTGATTAGCCAAATTATTCCCATTTGATTAGTCCATTCGAATGGCACAGCAAAATCCTACCATTTGATTAGCCCTGTTGTTCGTTGCCCAACACAGCATAACCATTGGATTATCCAAGTCAGTAGCACACCATCCCAGTTGAATATCCCAGTAGAGTGAGTAGCTCAGTCGATTAGTCTAGTCGAAATAGCGCAGCATCCATCCAAGCGGTCAATCCACGCAGCTGAGTATCCCAGCCTAGCCGAGTAGCCAAGCCAAGTAGAGTGGCCAAGTGTGGAAAGTCTCCAAGCCAATTAGCCCATCCATCATACTCATACTTATATCCCTTATACAACTTATACCGCGTATACTCACTCTATCTACAGCTAGCTCTATACCCATCTTATAGCTATCTATCTATCTATTCCCATCTATACCCCATCTATCTCTATCTCTCTATCTACCTATCTACCTATCTACCTAACCTACCCAACCTACCTGCCTAGCTTACCTTTCTTACCTACCTTAGAAGGTTTGCGGCTCCCCTAACATTAGATTAGGAGGGGGAGGGGGAGGGAGACTGATGTAGATAAATAATGATTAGTCATTAGATATATATCTTTGGATATGATATTATGGTATGATCGATGAAAAGAGCTACAATCCCATATGATAAGAAATCATAATTACATATATAAGATATGCATTCAGATTAGCACCTACTTACCTTACCAAGTGCCATCATTTGAGGGGAACAAACAGAGAAGTACAGTCAGAAACATCCATCCTATTGTGTATGGCTTTGCTAAACCGTAATTACATATATAATAGATCTCATTCCTCACCCATATGAATGAGTGAGTCCCTACTGGGTCTCTCCTTAATAGTCGAGCCCTGCCGGGGGCATGATGGTGGCCTGTTGGTCGAGACTAAAAAAGGGGCATGATGGCAGCCCTCACCATATGAATAGTGAGTCCCTATCAGGCATTATGTTCAAGCCTTCTTGCGCATCATGACTGGAATAAATGCATAATGACATATATAATATAGCAAATTCCTCCCCTGCTTGCTACTTCCCCAGTCCAGTGAATAACTCAATCTCTAATTAAGGAATTACCAGCTATCTCATATGCCCAGTCGAGGAGCTAGGATACGTAGCTTGAAACCTTCAACTAACACAAGTAGTACAACCACTAAATCACATATAAGTAATGAGCCATATCCCTTCTATCATTAGTGTAATTACGTATAAGAAAGAAAAAGTGTAGCGCTAGTTAGGTAGCTCCAACCTGGGAGAAAAGAAGCTTGGGTTATACCTTTTCACTACTCACTTTCGTAAAGTGGGAAAAAATCAAAAGGGAACCTAGGTTACAGGGAGGTAAATATACCAAGTTACCCCCAGAGAGAATATCGGTTATAGAAAGAGATATAAAAGAGTTATTTTTTGACTCAATGGGGCAGGTAAACGGTGTCTGAAAGCCATGCATATAGATATATATGGAAGTAAGGCTTCACTTTCTACCTAGCTAGGCTAGCAAGAAAGTAAGTAAGCCTACTTATTTTCTTTATTGTCTTACTCCTCCAATCCCATTGGGGCTATCCCTGCCTAGAAAAGAGAAAACTGGAGAAAACTATCTATATTGATAGCAACCTTTTTATACAATCATATTGGGATATCTCCCCTCTGGGTATGTCACTCATGCTAAGTGCACAGGACTGGGATAAGGAGAAACTGAATTTGTATACCACCAAAGTATTTAGAGCCCCCCATCCATCCAAGGGTTGAAAATAGCAGAACACTGTACATAGTTGTTGTATAAGCATACTGGTATATATACCAGAAAGATACCAGATAATTAACGAGCATAGAGTACTAGAGAGATACCAGATAGATAGATAATACTAGCACGAAAGTAACCAAAAATATATACCAACTTGGATAGTAACTAGCATAGAATACCAGATCGTAGAGTACGTTCATCTCTAGTGGGATCTTCTATTGGCATCCTCCTATTGGAATCAAGTACCAGCCAGAATAAACACTTGGATAACCTCTTGGGCTCAAGTACAAGCATCAACCTATTGTATCGATAGCATTAGATACCATCATAGAGTAACCACAACATCTCCACGTGGCATCAACTAAGACTACCAACATCAAGTGCTTAAACTCATTGACAACATAGAGTAACCCAAGTGATTAGGCACCATTGTATTAGCAGAGTCGATCATCATTCAATTTAGATTAGCCCTCGATGGGTATGTCAGATTATCCCTCGTATTGGGAGTGAGATAGATTCAAGTAGAAATAAATCTAAGCATCGAATCAACTCTTTGACACCTGGATACACCTACCTGGGATTGACTAGTGCGACCATCAGCAATGACCTTATTTCCGTCTGTCTATGCTCGTCTATGCTTGGCTATAAGGGTGGGGCTATGTTGGGTGACCATGTGGGGGCCCGTTCCTTATCTGTGTGCCGAACTGATACCGTACCTTCTTCCCGCCCTCCCTGTGTTATCCTGTGCCACCCCATACTGTCCCATGTGTGGTGACATTTAACAAAGACATTGCCTGTTTTTCTGGTGGGGTCACCTATCTCGGAAGATTGGGTAGTTGTAATCTGGAACCCCTCTCGTAATACTAATTAGTATCAATCAATCAATCACTTGAGGGCATCAGCTACCCGCCACCTCACCTCCCCGACTGGAATTCCCTGACAAGCATGAATGCAACTCTGTGTTTGTCTGTCGATGATCCTCAATGGGTGCATCATAGCTAAGCATCATCCAGAAGAAATGCTCCATAATTTCCAAACCCTATAAGAATAAATTGACTCTTGGCATGGAACTAGCATGGGAGTACCAGGAATTGATTCATCAACACCTGGCATCGACTAAAAGCAATTGCAAATTGGAAATGATCAACTATTATAGGTAAACTTCCTGAAGGGGGAATAGTGAAGTAAAGAGAAAAATTCATTTTGGTCAAATGATTCTAGTTTTTCCCCTGCAAAAGAGAAATGTTATAAGCCAATAATGGCAGAGGCTTATTTCTCAAACTGGGAGCAGGTTCAAGTATCTGAGTTGAGTATCCGAGTATCCCAACGACGTATCCTACCCAACCAAAGTGGCATAATGGAGGATCCAACCTAAGTATCAAATCTTAGTTGTCCCTCCCAGCAGCCAATGATCCCAACCGAGCTCGGGATCCAAGCCAAGTCTCAAAACCAAAGTCAATAAGCCAAGCCACCAAAATCCTAGAGACAAAGTCAAAAAAGGTATCTAAGTATCCGGGGATCAAAGCTAAGTATCTCGTCTAGCCAATGAATGCATCCTGCCTTTCATAGGTAAACTTCCTAAAAGGGCATGTTTAATAAATAATGAAATCCATTTAAACACCCCAATGAAATATATTCCTAGTCTCTCCTAAAAAAGAAATCATATCAATCGAAAATTGAGAATGAGGCAGTTAGAAATAATCGGGAATCAAGCGTAACAAAGCCATGTATACAATTATTCAATGAAAGCTATGACTGGCTTCCATTTTGTGTACCCCTCTCAAAAGACAATGCACCCCTCTAAGAAGAATTCAGTTTCGATCAATCAAGCAATCACTATCTAAGCTCAATCCACCTCCCTGACTGGCACTACCCGCTGACCTGATGAATGAATCCCTATGTATGTTGATGATCCTGAGGTGCATTGTAAGTAATGCATCATCGAGAAAATTGAGAAAATATCCCTGATTCTTGTATCGTTATAGATATAGTTAGAGTTCGAGTTTGAGATGTAGGGTCGAGGGTAGAGAGCATGAGGGCCTTAGCTCTTGATGGGGAAAATAGATTAGCTCTTAATGGGATGTGAGATCAATTCAAGTAGAAATAAAGCTAAGCATCTAGTGTATCAACACCTGGCATTGACACCTGGCTCTCGTCGACCACTCATTTTCTATCGTCGACCACTGGCTCTTGCCTCCTATCTCTAATCGAATATCGGATGATATCCCTCCTGAAAATGATCGACTGGAATGACCCGGCTGGTGGTGATCCACTATCGGCTGACCTTCTAGAAATGAGCACTGGAAATGACCCCACTGGTGATGATTTCTTATCAGCTGGCCTCGTCGCTCTGACTAGCGATGATCAACTATCAGCTAACCCACTAGCACTAATCCTATGGCTAGACCTTCTGGCAAGGAGACTTACTATGACTGGTGATTGGATATGAATGGCATATGATATATCAAATTGTGAATCCTCATATATACCGTGCTTCGTGATTATTCCTTCCACTCGAGGTAGGAACTCGTGTTCCATATACGTTAGCAATGTTTATGTTTTCCTTTCTTATTGGGTATGGAATGTTATTGAATGAGAAATTATGATTGAACAGGTCCTTTTCTTTCATATGTTGGGTGGAGGGCCATTTCTTATCTTGTTGTCTATTGGGAACATGGGGGAAACTCACGTGCCATTGACAGCACATAGAATCCATTCACATCACAGCAAACAGAAAGTCGTTCACATGGATAAGGTTAACATAAGTTGTTCATTCACTGCACATATAAAAATAAATTCTAAAGAAATAAAACAACCATCCCTTCTCCCAGGAAGGATTAGAAGATGGGTACGGTAGTACTCCTTCCCTTGCTTAACCCACCCACCTACAAGAACTAGACCTATTAGCTGATATCAAAAACTTTATGACTTCTTAGCTTAGTTGCTACTGCACTATACTTTTAGAGGGACGGGGGAATCGATCAACCTTACCCTTAACTTTAATTGCTTCCCCCTGTACCCATACCGCCGCTAGCACTCTCACTACTACTGCAACTGTGTATAACACACTGAGTCACACTCATACTACTCCCCCTAACTATCACTCCTACTGCTACCCCTAAACTTTATCCAAACTACTAAAAACTTAGCCTTATATATATATATATGAATCAACCCTTAGAATAGATTTCACATAATTACTAATAGTAGACCTAGAGTAAGTTATATTAATAAAACCCCCAAAAATAATGAACTGGAGAAGAAACAAAATCCCCATAAATTGAATATAGATCTGAAAACTTGTTTGTGGTGCTGGTTCGATGGGAAGGCAGGGGAAGTGTTGGCTCTTGGTGTGTTATTCGATAGAGAGTATCAAGTAGATATAGAGAGATATAGAGAGATATAGAATATTAGAGAGTATCAAGTAGAGATAAAGGGTTGGGATGGATGTTATGGATGGAGGGATCAAAGGAAGAGGATGAAGGGATGGAGGTTAAGGATCTCGGATCGAGGGTAGAGGGCATAGGGCATAGGGCATAGGTGAAGGATGAGGGTAAGTATCTCAGGCTGTCTGTGTATCTGTTCAAGTTGGGTGGGATGTTTTGTGAGGTCACAAGGTCAAGTAGGTATAGAGAAGATATCAGTAGGTGGAAAGAGATCAGGCGGTAGGATCAATCACTAATAAGGAGGCAAGAGGAAAATTACCGATTCATATCCCCACATACTAAAGGCATAAAGGTGAATGATTTAAGATAAGTAATGGAGCATTTTCATACTAATCCCCTATCCCACGGCCTAATGCTAGAAGTGAATCCCTATCTTACGGACTAATGGAACAGGGAGGTGACTAATCCATATGCCAACGACCTCATGTTGGATGTGTAAGCCCAAAGTAATTTCCATCCAAGGACTCATTCTAGGTGTGTTTATTCATCCACATACTACTCACGTGCTCATGTTAAATCCACAGATAGGTTCTCATGCTCCACGACATCCCAGAACTGACTCACTAGAAGTATTGTTCCTTCACTCAACTCAACATAGGGGGAAAGTGGTTAACTGGGTAAGCTATCCGCTCTACTTTCCAACTAGGGCTCTATGACTACTACTCTACACCACCTCTATGAATGGAAGGTCTCATATGGAACCATCCATGTCAGAACTGGTAATGTCGCACCTGTGGATCATTTCACAATCAATCTCGCACCTTGCTAGTCGACCCAGCCTTAACAATGCTCCTTGCTCGTATGACCCTCATTGTATGATTGTTTCCCCTCACTGATTGACCCTTCCTTCTCGAACGTTTATTATGGAACAAGCCTTATCGACCTGTTTATTGTGGGACTATTGTATCATGGCTCTCCTTATTCTTTGTCTTGATGGAGATACAGATATCAAGTGGTAGACTAGTGACCAATTGACCAATGGTAAGGAATGGAAATTGATCAATGGTAAGTCATAGGAACATTTGTGGTAAGGGATTCAATGGAAAGATTCATTTTCTCTTTAACCAATAGCATTGAGATAGATATGGACTTGGATTCAAAAGGTGTTCTAAGACTTCTCTCTATTCATCCTTGTTTATACTTGGATCTAGTTCAAAGGCTTCTCTTTATTCATCCTTGTTTATCTTAGGTCAGGAATGGGCAGCATTCAAAATCACATTTAAATTAAGGAATGGCACTAACATGTTTACTAGTTTCTGACTTCTTTATGAACTGAGTAGCTTATTTCTTACTTATACTAATGCGGTAAAGCCAGTAGAAGGGACAAAAGTTATGCTTGGTGGGTGCTATGCTCATTGGGTAGGTGCTATGCTTATGGGGTAGAAGCTATGCTTGCTCCATCAGTGGAGCTATGGGAGTAAGGTGGGAGTAGGGCTATGGGAGTTGTATAGGTGGATCAAGTAGGAGTTGTAGGTCAATGTAGAGGGAATAGTTTTAAGGGTTGAGTAGGAGTTATAGGGTCAAGGTGGTGGGCAGTGGCTATGCTCATTCGTTGCTATGCTCATTCAGCTATGGTTGGTAGTAGGGGGAGTAATATCACTGTATATCTAGGGTAATAAATCTATAGGGCATTGGTATAGCTATAGGAAAAGGTATGACTGAGAAGTCAGAGGGTATGAATGAAAGGGTAAGGAATAAAGTGAATAGAATAGAATGGGAGATGTGGGCGGTAGAGAATTGGAGAATGGATTTTGTGTGCATGTACTTTAGCCATTGTCATTTCTATGGAGGAATAAATAATAATAGCATAGATAATAAAATTAGCTATGTTTGGGGGATATTAGTCAAATATGTGTATCATTTCGGATCTATGTGCACCTATGACTCATCGGAATCGGGGGCTAATTATATGATCACGGGTATTAATATCATTCCTAATGTGGGGCATATAGAGGCATTGTATAATCGAGCGTAGCGATCGGGTGAAAGGAGGAGGAGAAGGAGGAGAAGGAGGCATTGAGTGGTAGCAGTACATCTTCCCAGTGGTAGAAATCCTTCCGAGCGATAGTGATAAACATCAATCATGAAACCAGGCTCTTGAAACCAAGGCTATTTCGACAGGGCTATTGAAACCAGGCTCTTGAAATAGGGCTACTATTTAGGCTCCCCCTTTACAAAGCGCTCCTCCTCTTTGGGCCTCTTCTTAAAATAGGGAGGTCTATTTAACTCTTACTTTCTACAACTGCTATTCTAAGCAGAAGTTATACATGCTGATATCCTTTTTTTCCCTCATGGTCCTTATTTTCAAAGCGAATGGGTGTAATTAGGAATGTGTTAATGGGTGAAATTGACTAACTCTATCAATTTCCGGGACCACCCAAACAACTATATGCCCTCATATAAGTCGAATCAATCACTCGTATCAGTGACCACCTCACACACACATTTTCGACTCATTATGGATCCGTTCGTTGGACCGTGCTCCAGCTCCAACTACTATGCGCTATCAATCTGCTGCCGCTAACTAGATAGTTTCAATTGGGAAGGCATAAACCTTCTTGTTTCAAGTAATACCGCGCACAATGACGAAGTGGTAAGGCAAGAATGGGGTCAATCGACCCAGACTGGCAGCATAATAGGGAATTGGATAAAATCCACCACTATCCATGAACCAAAAAACTCCAATCCTAAAAGGTCTAGCTATTAATGGATGGTAGATAATCATCCAGTCAAGGTGGTCCTTTTGAGGAAACAAACCAACCCTCTTTACAATCCATCAATCCACTCAATCATATATCATTATATGAGGCATCTACCTTCTGCCAAAGACTCGGAATGTTTCTCGAATATGATCAATTATGAGATGGTAAAATTACGTATATAATAGTAGCATTATCCGCTAAAGTGAAATGTAATATCTCATTCATGAATGCATAATTACATATATCATCTATGTGTCATACCAGATTCAATGTGAGTCGAAGGTTTCAAGCTACGCATCCTCTTAGCAAACGCCAGAGACCTACCTCTTTGAAGTACTTTGGGCATCGTTTGAACTAACCAAGGCACTTTACGTTTCCCTCTCCCCTCGACTTTATAGCTGTATCCATTGGTCATTCGTTATATATGTAATTACACTTTAGGCTCTCATAATCGATCATACCCTATATATCGTATACAAATATATATATATATATATATATATATATATATATATATATATATATATATATATATATATATATATATATATAATTATAATTATAATCAAGGTAAGAATCAAGGGCTTAGTCAACTGACTCAACGTCTGTTTCTGTAAGGGTATAATGTGTCTGGGTTATATGGGTTTTTTACTTTCCTATCCTCTTATTGATGTTATAACAAAGGATGAATTTTTAGGCTCGACCACTAGGAGAGCAATTTCTTTCTCATCCATCATATGGGTGAGGAATAAATTTCTTGACTAAAAGGAGAGGAATTGGAAGATCACATGACAATAAGGGAGAGGTAAGTACTTCCCTTTGAATGTGTGGGATATTATCCATATTTAGGGATATTAGAATGATAAAGAGAGTGTATGCATCATCCAGGTCAGGTGATGTTATCATTAGTCAGGCAGACAACTTAAGCAGGTCAGGTTACATGATCACTGCCCTCATGCTACAGATAATATCCTTAGTAGGTCAAGTAATGTATTCAGGCAAGCCCACATATAATAAATCTATAGTAGGTAAGGTAATGTAGTCAGGAAGGCCCACATATAATAAATCTATAGTAGGTCAAGTAATGTAATCAGGCAGACAACTTCTTTAGCAGGTCAGGCAATGTTTTAGTGGGTCAAGTAGTGAGGGATATTATAAGATTTCTCCAATTCATGCTGGTAACTTGAATCAATATCCTTCCTGTCCTACATTGTCAAACTACGCATGACCCAGAGCCTAAACACAGGACCTAAGCCCTTTTACCATTATTACCACCCCCAACCTTTAGCCCTTTCACCATTGCTTCCTTATCTTCATTGATAACCATTCAATATGTCCATCTACTCAATATCCATCTACGGGCTTGTAAATTATGCTTATAATAGATAAGGATAAAAATTGTATAAGAAGGATACAAATTATGGAAATAATAAATTTAGGAAAATTAGCAATATGTCAATAATAAAGATCCTTTAGGCTCGTAATTCAATAAATAGGTAAGTGTCATCAATCAATCTCCTGCCTGTCCTAAGCTCGATAACCATATTTAGGGAGAGTGGTTAGTGCTCAGAGTATGACCATATAAACTAAGATAATATATAAGGCCTCTCCTCTAGCTTATACCATGCCATACATATCCTCCATGGTGGGGCATTCAACTAACATTCCATTGTACTGTTAATATATAAACCCGCTAAGTTGGATCTTTCATTTAGTTCAACCTGATTGATCACATTGAGTGAGATATTTATGTACTTTGATCCAGTTATAGAGATCTTTACACGCTGCTTTGATCATAACGAGGTGAGCTTCTAGCACTTAGCCAAGAATGAAGCACAGGAGACACAAGCTGTATCCCTACTTTCAGATGGGTAGAAAGTGAAGCCCTGCTTCGATATATATCTAGATGCATCACTTTCGGAAATCGTTTACCTACCCCACAAAGTCTAAAAATAACTCTTTTATATCTCTTCTATAACCCATATTCTCTTTGGGGGTAACTTGTTATATTTCTCACTGAAATACCTGTTTCACACTGGTCAAAGCATGTAGAGGAGCTGTGATGAAAGAAAAGTTAGAAATAAACTTTCTCCAGTATTGTGCTTCCCCTAAGAAACTTCTAACTTCTAATTTAAAATGACTTCGACCATAGAGGTATCTATCTTCAATTCACCACCCCCTACAATATAACCCAAATAATTTAAATATGTCCTGCCAAATTCACATTTTGACAGTTTTACATAGATATTTTATCTTTTTAACACATCTAAAACCTGCTTTACATGCTTTATATGTTCATCCCATGTCTTACTTAAAAAAATAGTATCATCTAAGTAGACTATTACAAAATCATCTATAAATGGTATAAAAACATCATTCATGACACGCATGAATGTAGCTAGAGCATTGGTCAAGCAGAAAGGCATAACCATCCATTCATATATTCCTTGCTTCCTTTTGAAAGCAGTCTTCCATACATCTTGTTCTGAAACCCTGATCTGATGGTAGCCTCTTCGCAATTCTAATTTAGTGAAGTAAACTGCATATTTCAACTGATCTAATAAATCATCTATGCGAGGAAGAGGATAATGATTCTTTATTGTTACTTTATTTAATGCTCGGAAATCAATGCACATTCTCCATGAACCATATTTCTTTCGTACCAACAAAATAGGTGATCCACATGGTGAAGTGCTTGGTCAAATAAGCCCTTGATCGAGCAATTCCTATACTTGCTTCTATATCTCTACATTCTCTAGAGTTGATAACCTATACATTCCAATGTTAGGAAGAGGAGTATCCAGTTGCAAATAAATCTCATGTTCTATATATCACTTGGGAGGAAGCCCTTTAGGCTCTTGAAATAGAATATCATAATAAAAAACAACTTTAACTAAATCTTCTTTCTGTTTAGGATTACAGCCTTGAAAAGCATCGGATTTATCATGATCCTTTGCTTTTAAAATCATAGGTAAAAATTGTTTACTTGAATTTATAATTCTTTTCATCTGTCCTGAACTTATGAGAATTTAGTTATCTTTGAGTCTATGAGATCTTAATACATATTCGATTCCATATTTAGTGAGTTGATACTTATTTTCCCTTTGATAGAAGACAACATCTCTATCATACAAGTATGGGCTCCCTAGTACAATTCCACATATATCCAATCAGACTATATTTAATTGAAGCTCATCTACAAACTCTGATCCAATTGAAAAATGAGGTTTGCATTGTTTCGTAACCTATAATTTAGTTTTATCACAGACCCAACCTAATGGGTATGGCTTTTTATGAGGTTTAGTTTCAATACCCAATTTCTTTACAATTTATTCAGTAATCAAATTAACTTGAGAGCCATTATCAAACAAAGTATCAATTTTACTATGCTTGGAAATGACTCTAATATGAAATATATCATTTCTTTTCCTCTCATCATTTTCATTATCAATAGAATCCAAAGAAGTAATTGTAGATGCTCGATAATTTTTACCTTTTATACCTGTAGCTATAATTGTTGCTTTGTCTCCTGAATCTAATCCCAAGTCCTTTTGCATAGCAGCATCATTCTTTTGCTCTTTATTTCCAAAAATTTTAGGCTTCAATTCTGGATGCAGTGCCCAGTAGTATGCCTCATCATTTCCTTATTTCTTACAGTTAGTGCATGTAGGCTTTTCCTTCTTTGCAATGTTCTCTTTCCTTTCCTTCCATTTTTGTTTCTTCTTTTCCCTATTCTTGATTCAATAGATTTATATGACTTTCCAACATCATGAGATACATTTTTACCCCTAGCTTCTAGATGAGTTTCTTGAACTGATACATCATCTAAGATAGTCATATTATAAATCAGTATGGTATGCCTCAAATAACTATGTAGGCCACCTATGTATTTCAATAATGTTTCTAGTGAGTCTAATGATATGCCTAGTGTCAAAGATCTTTTACGAAATTCCTGAGTGTAACTTTGCACACTTTGACCCTTTAATTGATGCAATGTTTTCCAACTCATCATAGCTTGTTGCATATAAGCCAAAGGATAAAAAAAAAAAATTAATAGCAAAAACAAATTCATTCCATGTCAAAATTATTTTACCATTTTTTTGAAGATCTTCTTGTGTCTTACCTTCCCACCATACAAGTGTGGTTCCTCCAAGACGAAGGCTAGCAAGCTAGATCTTCTTTCCTTCTTAAACAACTTTCTGTACCCTTCTATAAACTTCAATTTTTCTTATCCAATTATAAATATTTTCAACGTTAAGTTCACCATCATAAATTGGAAAATCAAAATTTACCTCTAATTTGATCAAAGAGGATTTCTTACTCTTCTTCATTTTAGAAGAACTAGATTTATGAGAAGAAGACGATGATGACAATGATGGTGATGATGGAGGAGATGGAGGAAATAATGAAAGAGGCTTTTCACCTGATTCTTTGTCTGGTTTAGGTGATGAAGTCCCTTCACCTTTGTTCTTTTTAAACTCTTTATACATCTCTTATACCATCGCACGTATTGTCATGAATTTGTCCAAGAATGGAGCTTCTGTTCCCAATATGTTTTCTTTTGTCATCTTCTTTTGTGAAAATACCATTCCAATCTCTGGATTTTCTTCATCTAGTTCTCCTTCTCCTCGTTTTGACTTTGACCTACTAAGCATTCAATATTCACATGGCACTATCAAACCTTTAAAAATTAAACCTTGAGCTTTGATACCACTTGATCTGTATTTATGAAAAAAGGTATTATTGACGTCTATGTGAGAATCTTACGTTACTTAGTGTAATAGATCAAAAATATTGTGAATAATATAAAAAAAATAAGAAAATGAGAACATATTCAAACACATTAACACATCAAGAATTTAATAACGAAGTTCACCAGACTTCCTGGCTATGTCTCCGAGTCCTTAGCTTCCAGTGCTGACCGCTGTATTTTGTCTTCAAAATAATTTTACAGGTATGAGCTCAAAAAAAGAGACTCAAATGAGAAAATGGACCTCACCATTGCGACCGACTCAAAATTTCAGTCAAAATGAGTATAAACTTGCCTATATTTTTCCATTGTGACCTCCAGACCCCATGGAGAATCCAAAACCACCTTTGCCCTGCACAAAACCAACTTCCTGCAATAAATACCACCTTCTTTGCAAAAAATCAACCTCAATCTGTGCGCTGGCTATTTTGGGCGGATTCATCTCTACACTTGCATAAATTAAGTATTTGTGGCTTTAATACCAAGCTCCATCATGTAGGCAAACTGGCAAACGCTCTTGTTTTAAAACGTTGTATCTATGGTTTTTGGAGGTCGGCGGATCGAAACCCCTGCCCGACCTTCCATCAACCCTTTGTCCATTTTCAACTATACATGGCACATAAATAAATTTTTACAATAATCAGTGGCATTAAACCTTACGATAAGGTTCTATCCATATCCATTTCTTGCATTTGACATATGGAAATATATATTAATGTTAATATATATGCAACGATATATAATATATGATAAGGTTACAAACCATATATCCATTGGTTGATATATATCACGACATTAAAAACTATATAAGGTTGTGATATATGCGGTTGGTTTGAAATATATGCAACGCAATAACATATGGTTAAGGTTCCAGCGGTCGCGGGGTTGACCCCAACTATCCAGACATTTTCTGGTGGTGACATCTCATCACAATAAATACCATATTTGCACATTCATTACCAAGAGACTATGTAACTTTACTGGTGAGTGGATTTCGTCGAAGACTTAGCTATTTCAGGAGGTCAAGGGTTTCATCCTCCCTAACCCCAAAATTTTTGGAAACAAGGCCAAATTGGGAAAAATCTGGGCTGCCACGTGTCAGCTCTGGATTGGCCTATTCTAACCAATCACATTATGACACGTCACTGATCTTGCTGACGTCATCCAGGACACGTGGCATGTTCCTGGGATGTCACATGTCCTGCTGACATTATTTGAACATTGACCGTTGAATTTGACTTTGACTTTTTTCCATTTTGCCCTAGTTTGCCATAAAATTTGACTGGCCATATCTTTGTCATACAAACTCGATTTTACACACCATTCATACCGTTGGAATCCTTTCGACGAGAACTTCAACGTGACCCTATTTTCATCTACATTTGAAGACTTTGATATAGAGGAAAAACTAAATCCATTTTGGATCACTTCAAGAGGATGACATAAATATTTAGTTGGATTCCTTGAGAATGGAGGGCGTAACACTTGTATGGTGGGAAGAAAGGACACAACATGAGATTAAAAACCATGGTAAGATCTCAATGTCTTGGTATAATCTTATTGCTACCATTAAAAGGAAATTTTACCCTCTAACTTACATGCAAAAGTCCATTATGGACTAGAAAAATTTTAGAAAATTAAAGGGACAAAGTTTTCAAGATTACACTCATGAATTTAGGAGAAGAGCTCTTATTCTGGATGTCAATTTATCTTCTCAAGAAACTTTGTTAAGGTATATTGGGGTTTCGCACAACTATATTAGACATAATATTCTCATGTTCAATCCCACAAACTTAGATGAGGTTTGTGTTCAAGCCACATATCTAGAAGCAAGAGGGAACATGGTGCAGATGAGAAAAGTGATAGTTTCCTTGAGTATCAAGGTAAAGGAAAGGGTAAGTTTAATGGACAAGGAAAGAAAAATAATTCTATCAAAATAGAGAAATAGAATCTCAAATTTAAACATTGTTCTAAAAATGGCCATGATGATGACCATTGGTGGTAACTCCATCCAGAGTTGAAGCAAACAAATGTAAAACCAAAGAGAAGCAGAAAACAATTGCAATCATTGAATATGACTTAGGTTCAGATTTAGGAGATGAAACCAACATTAAAAAATTGGGTTTGAAAGGTAAGAATGTAGCAAGAACTAGTTTTTCAAGTTCTTCTATTGTAACTAAAGATGAATATACAAGAATTGAACTCATTCATATTAGAGTTGTTTCAAAGCATACCAAAATAGACACACTATTT
This sequence comes from Pinus albicaulis, assembly GCA_034641835.2. Lineage (NCBI taxonomy): Eukaryota > Viridiplantae > Streptophyta > Pinopsida > Pinales > Pinaceae > Pinus > Pinus albicaulis. Next base: position 1,254,996,694 of record CM076570.1, read on the forward strand.
GATAGTGGTTCTAAAGCTAATTTGATTTTTGAAGACTTATTTAAGAGATTAAATATAGAAACTGTTACACACCCAACACCTTATCCTTTAAGCTGGATATGCAAGAATTAAAACTTGTAATTAACAAGGAAGTGTATCCTAAGGTTTGCAATCAATTCAAAGTTTATTGACGAAGTTGAACTTGATGTAGTGTCACTTGAGATTTTAGGTATTGTTTTGGGAAGTCCTTATCTTTATGTTAGGAGGGAGTTATTTCCTGGCCATGAGAATAAGTATCACTTTTTCGAGAATGGAATTGAATACATAGTTAGAGCGCCTAATAATAAGATAATTTTTTCCCTTATACAGGCAGGAGAAATGAAAAGAATAATGAATACAGGTCAGAATTTGGCTTTGTTAATGTTCAAGCATAGTGATTTTTTTAATGAGACCTTTAAAAAATATGCATCAATTGAACAACATTATTTCATTGAGGTTGCTAATGTTTGTAATAATATCTTTCAGAGCTTCAACACGTCACCTTTGAAAAGAGGTAAACAAGATGTGAAATATTTGCAGCAATTTGCATCAGTGTTGAACAGTGATAGAAACAAGATGTCGATGCAAGAGAGTCCAAAGGTGAAAGAGAAAGCATCAAAAAATTTTGAAAAATAAGGAATAGGTTCCATAGGTTATTTTTTTTGGTTTCAAAATGTTACATGGCAATGGTGAAAACACTTACTCAAAATTCCATGCAAGTACAATGCAAGACAAGCTAAAAATCGCCATGTCGACAGTGTTCAAGGTGAGACAGTTTTCAAGTTTCCTTTGATTGATGACCAAAGTGGAAACAATTTTGTTTCCTCAAGGTTATTTTTTGTTCTGAAAATTCTACGAAATTTTAGCATGACAATGTCTACAACTGCAAGACAAGGTCTCCAAAATCAAGGAAAAAGATTATTTTTTATGAAAAGCTCATATTGTCAAAATTGGGAAAATTTCAGTGGATTGAGACTATAAGGGTAAGGGAATTGTACCCTCATCCACATGTTTAGTAATGGAAGATATTTTGGGGTACATACGGCTTCCAATGGGGAGGAATGATCAGGTTCTCAGTTTTATGCTAAAAAAAAAAATTATCAGAATGAGTCAAAGCCTAAACAACTGCATAGTGCTCGTCATTCTGAATCCGATGCACTTTGTTTCACATGAAATGGACTCTGTATGCTCCTAGAAATTAGTTTTATCTATTTGCAAAACTAGGCTAAATTTTGAAAAAAAAGGCAGACAAGTAGCCCAGTGAGTAGTCTGTACTTCCATTGTGGAATGCTGACTGGGCATGGTCAAATATGGTCAATTTTCTTCCTCGAATGAGGGATTTTCAAGTGGAAGTATAATATTGGCTCGAATGTTTGGGTGCGTTAGAAGGTTCTTAGTAATTGAAACTAGGGATAATAGGGAGATGAAATGTGGTGTAGCCAGGGGCTGCCAAGTGTGCCCCCCCCCCCCCCCCTCGCCCTCCCCACACCCATGGTGGTGTAAAAAGAAATTTACAAGTCTAGGCAGATGCACCAGTGTTCAACCCCATGACCTACCTTGCAATACGCACGCCAAATACTAATCAGTCTACACATTAGATCTTAACATCTATGCCTTATGACATGTATTCGAATTTTCAAAGGTTTGCAGATGGGGGGAGAGGGGGCCAGCCCCAAGCCATACAACCTAAGTCTGTAACCACAATGGAAGCACTGGATGGGTTAACGTTAAGAATGGAGATTAATGATAATCCAAAATTTAATTAGCGCTAATGCATCATTACTTAACACTAAGCTAGTTTTATCCATAAGCGTGGTTTGAACACCAACCATGCTTAATTAGCATTAATACAATTTAATTTAATTAAACCAAATTATTTTGACAGTCCGGTAATTTTGGCGGAATTGCTAGTTTTAGTGCCAAATAAGCAAATTTATCTCTAGTTAGCTAAATGTAGGCCAGAAATTGTGGAAAAACTAGAAAAGGTCATAACTTTTGGAGTTTTCAACCAAATTAGGAGCAAAAAGAGGCTAGATGACCACTTTTGGGAATTTTGAACTCATTGGTGTAGGTTTGAGTAGAAAATCATTGTAAAAACATAATTTTTCAAATTTGATAATAATATAAAGGCCCAGGCCATGGAAGCTGTACCAAGGAGATGTCTCCCATGAGGGGGGATCTCCTTCATCAAATTCATGTGTTGATATAATGTATGGTGATGTACTGTACTTTTATTTTCTACTATTCAGTATTTATGTTAATTTTTTGATAAAAATAACATAAAAAATCACTCAGGAGACTCAGTCACTTGCAAAATAACCTGAACCCTTAAGCACATATAAGTCATTTTTTACAAAATTTGAAAGAGGAATTAGCACAACAATTTTATGTATGTAAAAATAAAATTCAAATTAATTAATTAATTTTTGAGCAATGGTATGTATGTAAAAATCAATGGTAGCCCAGTCAACAGTCTGTACTGCTGACATGGCATGCTCACTGGACATGGTCAATGTTATGAAAGCAACTCCCAAAATAGAAGAAAAAAGAGATCAGCGCCTTAGAAATCAACCACCTAGATGGGGAAACCTCCTTTACATTAAATAAATGAAAAATTCTTGGATGATTCAAATGAAAAAACCTCCTTTCTATATATAGGAGTCAATGCGGTCAAAATATAATCGTAGCTGACCTAGCAATAATAATATAAGGGCACAATAATAACAATAGTGGGATTTTAGGAGGCATAATAATAACAATATGGGGACTACATGGGTACAACAATATCAATAAGGGGGCTACACTAACAACAATAAGGGACTACACTAGTAATAGAGGGACCTAACATGCCCCTCTCCTTCAAAAAATTGTTGTCCTTAATGCTTGAGTAGCTATGGATGCTTCTATATAAAACTATCATCTTCCCATGTGGAATCCTCAATGGGTAATTTTTCCCACTTTATGAGATACTCTGAAATTGATCAATTATGTAGCTATCAATTCCTTGTTTATGTGACTGCTTCAGGTTCCAATATGATTTTCCTTCCTCATCAGGTTCTGGCAATATTGTTTGAACTAGAATTTTTTCACCTATAACCTTCTTTAAGCATGAAACATGGAAAATTGGGTGCACTCGAGAAGAAGAAGGAAGCTCCAATTTGTATGACATAGTACCAATATTTTGCAACACCTTGTAAGGACCATAGTTCTTTGGCGATAATTTATTATCCTTCTTAACTTGCTTGAGGGACATTTTTTGTATGGTTATAGCCGTAAAAATACGCAATATCCTACATCAAAAATTATCTCACTGCGATGTTGATATACATGTTGTTTCATTCGATTTTGTGCCAAATTTACGTTATCCTTCAAGAGTTGGAGAACTTCTTGTTGATGCTCAATGTGATCTTCCACTTCTTGAATGTTAGAATTTTCTCTTAAATATGATGTGATGGACAGTGGATGATATCCATAAATTTCCATAAATGGGGTCATTTTTGCTGCAGTATGGAAGGAAGTTTTATACCACCATTCAGCCAGAGGTAACCACTTAACCCATTGTGTTTGTTTATCAGATACAAGACAACGAATATATCCTTCCAAACATTTTTTCACTATATCAGTTTTGCCATTGAATGATAAGATGATTTGTGAGTTAATTAATTACCCAAATGAGAAAATAATTTCATCCAAAAAATTCTAGTGAAAATGGGATCTCTATCACTTACAATAATCTTTGAGTTTCATGTAGCTTTTGAAGTGTTTCCTTAGCTTGAGTTTCAATTTTACTTGCTTTAAATGGATGAGATAATGCACAAAAGTTTGCATACTTGATAAGTACATCAACTACCGCCATTATGACACTCTTTCCTTCGTACTTAGGTAAACCTGTGATAAAATCCATTGAAACCTCCTCCTAACATTATCTTGGAATGGATAAAGGCTGTAGCACACCAGGTTCTTAATTGTATCAAATTTATTTTGCTGGAAAACCAAACATTCCACCACAAACTTTTGAATATCAAATTTAAGGCCATCCCAAAAAAATATTTCTTCACCCTGTGGTAAGTGTTGAGCCTCAATACTGTCTCTATTTTTGACATCTATCTCACTACTTTTCCTTGCTTTTTAAAAAAATCCATAAGCTCAATCAGTGTTAATTGGTACATTTTCAGTCTAAGAAGATATTTGAATGATCTCTCTTTTATGTTTTAATGTTTCTTATTATTTGACTAAAATTTGTATTTAGCTACAAAATTCATGCAATTATGTAGCTAATCTTCATTTTTGTAACTACCGACCTTGTTTGAGAGGTTCCAATGAAGAAATAAAGGCGCGAAGTACATGGCTAGTTTCGAAATTATCCACTCCTGGATTTTATCCTACTTACCTGCCAAGATCGAGAAGGATAGCACCTAAAATCACGGTCAAAGGATCAGTCAAGAAGAAGGCCGAGACAAGTGGGCGAGAAGTTGAAAGCTTCATGATTTTCTCTCCACGTAGAAAATCATGAAAGCTAGGAAGACAAAAATTCTGATTAGAATTGTATTCCCATTTTAATTAATCCTTTTTAGGTGAGATCACCTCAAACAATTAATTTGACTTTGTTATAAACATTGGGTTGTATTTACAAAAATAAGCTTGTTTTTTTGTGGTAATATTGTTACACATTAAAACTCTATTTTTATCAATTCATGGAGAAGGCATGTTTAGAATCACTGATGCAAAATTAGTCACAAGTTAATTTAGGACCGTTCTGTTGTGGATGGCCCCTGCACAGAAGAGGTTTAGCAGTTTAAATCTTCAGTTACTTTGTAGTTCAATTATTCATGATTTCTGCATAGTTAATTATTGTGTTTTTTGTATATTTGAATGCTCTGACCACTTTTATTTCTTGAAACATATTGAAATCATAACTATATTAACCTTTAAATTTCATGGAATGAAACCATTCTTGCATTTTTTTCCACGATAAATACATTTTTCATCTTGCATTTCATAGATCAGATAAGCAGTCTAGTTTTGCACGGTAGTTAAATACTATATTTTCTTTCCTCATTTAAATTAGTTTTTTTGAGTTAATTAGTGTAATTATTTAGATTTAATATTTTTAGGTTTGATATTTCTATTCTGTTATCACTATTAAAATTTTCCAAACTTGGTCAATTTATACTTTCTCCTAAGTTATGGTATTAGATAGGGTTCAAGTCATTTTTATGTTTTATAGGGTCTAAGCCATAGGTTACAAGTCTCATTTCATCACCAAATAAAGTTCATAAACCTTGCTTTACTCTTTAGAAGTCTCATACCACGTTTTGAAATCCATATTTTAAATCTTAAAAAAAAAAAAAATGAATAAGCCATGAAACCACGTTTTCATAGAATGCTCAGCGTAAAAAACTACTTCTTCGCTATGAAAATGCTGGTCTTTTCATAGCGCAAAATCCCAAAATCTCATTACCAGCACTACAAAATCGATGATTTGAAATTTTTTGGTTTAGCTGTCACATCCATCAATTTTGGTTAAATTTTCATGACTAGGTGTCAGTCCACGAATCCTCCCTCACGCATGCAACCATCCAAAGCAATTATTAAATCATTATGAGAGTCGTTAGGGGTAATTTGTCATTAGTCCTTTTCAAATTTGAAAAAGGGCTGGTTATCATCGATTTTGTCTCATGCAAAGAAAACACTGCATGCATATCTATTGTTTGAAAGAGAAGCTCATGATAAGAAACCAAAGCTTTCCTTAAGTTTTCAAGCGAGGCAAAATTTCAATCAAGCGAAGTAGAATTTCAATAAAGCGAGGTTGAACCCAATTAATGTTATGTCAGTATTTTCGACACTTGCTAATCAAGTGAGTTTGAAAAAAATTGTTGGCTGAAGCAGGATTTCTAATCAAGCGAGGTTGAACCAAATTTTCAAGTGAGGCAGCTCATCCAACAAGGATTTCTATTATAGGTTTGTTGAAGACACAGGGTTTTCAGGAGGAATATGATAGAAGAAAAAATAAATCATAGGTCTAGTCACTGTCTGAGAACAGAACCTGAAGGTATAGAAGCTCTCACAAGAGATAAATCTATTTAAGAAGCCTTTGAGAAGGTAGGGTGTTGGAGGTTCTGCGAAAAGCTTCAAGGAGGGCATAATCAGGTTACCAAAGAGTTTGCTATCAACTTCACAGGGTCAAACACAAATGTTGGTTTTCTCAATTTACCAATTTCTCCTGAAGTTATATCAGCAGTCACAGAAATTCCAAGGGGGGAATATAGATGGTTCAAGAATATCAAGTTTGAAATGCAACCCTGCAAAATGTTTTTGAAACCAGAGTTTATGGATACTGATTTGAACAAAGATGTGCCAAGAAGTTATGTCAAGGATGCATTTTCCAATCTGCTCTACAACATCCAAAGGTACTTCACCTATGAAGGGAGATACCACAAGGTGTACACTTACCACTTTAAAATCTTATTGCATTTCACAGGAATAATCTCTCTAGACTTACCTTTCTTTATATTTTGAAGTCTGGCCAAGATGGCAGACAAAGTACAGATGAAAACTCAGGCATGTGAAACCTCATTATCTCATCATGGTCTAGTCAAGTTAATATTTCTGCATGAGCTTCAGAAAGTGAATAGAGAATGGTCTGCATTTCTCTTTTTGAATGGAATAGGCATTGAAGGAATAGGTGCTAGCCCTCAAGTCAAATAAACATCTCCATCAAAGGGTACTGAACCTAAAAAATAAAAATCAAGGAGGTTTGTAAAGCTTAAGCCCAGGAAACAGGTTAAGGAACCAATGATAAGCACATCATCGAATATCCAAAGGACTCCTCAATCTGCACAGAAGAAGAGAACTCATGTCAAAGAGACAATTCAAAAATAGTAAACTAGTAAAACAGCTCAGAAGAATTTGATTAGGAGTCAAAGGTCAAAGGAGAAGGGTAAGGTTGTGGTCACAGATGAAAACTTGGAATTAAGAGGTGACTTTAATGATATATTACAAGCTATTGACATTCAAGAGTCTCCCCTAGTTCAAGCATATTTCATCAATTTGGATACAGGTGGAAAATCAAAGAAATTGAAAACATCCAAAAATTTAGATTTTGAGGAAAAAGTGTCAGAGTTTGTCTTTAAGCCTAGAAAACCCTTGACTAGGAAGTCTAAGAAATTGCAACAACCATACACGGAGATAGACCAAACAGGAGGTGAGGATGCAAATGTTTTTAAAGAACCTATAAATATATCATCTCCAATTCTTGAAGAACATAGAAACAGAGTTTTTACTACTCAGAGAGAAAAGAGTAGTTATGAGGAGGTTAAAGAGAAACTGAGAATTGAAAACATTGAAATTGGTAAATTGAAGAAGAAAGTGAGAATGCATGCCATAGAAAGGTCAAACTTTGAGAGGTTGAAAGGTCTGTGGAAACTATAAAAGGTTTCAAACATTGAGTCAATCAGTAGTCAGGAGCAATTCTACATATGGACCATCCCTGCAATCAAGGAAGCAAAGTTCATAAGGATCGTTAATAAAAAACTAAGAGATAGTAATAGAAGGATTAAAAGGAAGGTTGAATATCTTGAAATACAACTAGCAAAGCATGAAGATCAACCACATCAAAAATGAGTGTAAACAATAAGTGACATCTCCTAACACATTTTTGGGGTTATGTGGAAAGTTTTCATTTTTGAAAGCAGTTCAGAGTTGATTTTTGTTGATTATGAGAGCTTATATATAACTGGAAGGATGGCAGTAAATATTTGAAACTTAAAATTTTGGAAAAAGCTGTGAAAATATAGACACAGCAGTTTCGTGGCGTAGGTGTCATGCACAACAGTTTCATAGTGTGCTACGAAATTGTTGTAGGATGTAGTTTGAACAATTTTGCAAGGTTTCAAAGGGTGAAAAGGCTTGTTTTTTAAACCTTGATGTTGCTAAAGAATGTATAAAGATCACAAGTGAAGATCCAATGGAAAAACACAGAAAAATGAAGGTTCCAAGTGAAGTTTTAAAAGGTAAAGTTCTATGCTACAAAAACAGCAGACAATTTTGTAGTGCAGCAATGTTAACAATTTTGGCACCCCCTCAAAATTTTGGTTTGGGCACAGCTAGAAGGGAAAAGTCACATGAGTTTAATAATAAATTTCCACATTTTTTTGATCACAAGTTGGTCAGTATATGGTTTGAAGAAACATAAATAAAGCACTATAGCTATTTTACAGGGAGCATGTTCCTATCTTTCAGGGCAAATAAGAAGCAAATCAATACAGTCTAAGGGAAAGGATATGGACATCATCAAGGTCGAAGTTTAAGAGGAGTAGCTTTAAGATAGAAGATTTAATTTTTAGATAAATTTGTTAAGTTATAATAAATATTTGTAATCCTAGTTGTACTAGGACTCTAGAACAGACAGTTTAACTATCAGATGTAATTAAAAGTTTGTTTTAGTAGTTGATAGGTGTCAAGCTAGCAAATTAGAATTTTTCTCAAGTGTTTGGAGAGAATCCAAGAATGTAATGATGACTCTATAAGAGACAAGAAGTCGAATTGCATAGGGTTGGAAATTTTCATTAACAAGCATATTGTTTTTTTGTACGAGAAGCTGTGTTGTTATATTAATACAAGGATATTGGTTTCATCACTCAGGATTCAGAAAGGGTTATTGATGTTTGATATTCTCGTGGTTTTCCTCTTTCAATTACATGCAATGGCATGAATGTATGTTACTTATAATTCACTGAAGGTGCTCTAACTTCCTTCATATGCTCATGAACTGTGTCTATTTTCTATCCTACTGTTCTTTTGATGCATCTGAACCCTGAAATGCCCTGACTTCCATATGAAGATGATACTCATGTTTTGTGAAAACACACTTGAATCCATAAGCCCAATAGATGATTGTTGATTAGTAGTACAACCAATTATCCATTTTTATCCATCTTACTCATAGAGTTAGCCATATAATCCTTATTTGAAAATCATAAACCTATTGAGAGAGCCTTCTCAAGTTGAGGAGGCTAAGCATCAACCAAAAGTTGGGTTTGAAATAGTTACTCAGAGTCTTCTTGATCAGAAGCTTATCAAGGTTTGATTTTGAGATAACATATTCATATAACTTAGATTAAAATTGATGCTTTGTTTCATTATTGAATATAATTAGAGTTAAAAATATATAGGATTAAATTAGACAGATATTTCATTTGGTAGATAGAAGAAAGTTTTGATATATATTTTTCTAGACTTAGATATAAAGGATTAAATGTTTGTTCAGATTAAGAGATGATTTAATTAGATGTCTTACTCCTTAATTAAATAGGTTTAAAAGTAATTTAGATAGATGTTTTTAGAGATAACCTTATCATAATTTCTGACATAGAATAGTCTATCATAGTTAAGATTTTTCACTTGGATTGACCTCTTTTTATGCAATATAGATTTATCATAGGTCAATTTCCTTTCTTAGATAAACATTTCCTTTTATTCCTTCTTAGTTTTATTTTTAAAGCATTAACATTATTATTTAAGTGAAGTTACTTTCTTATCTTCTCATAAAAACAAAAAACATATAAAAAGATTAAAATACCTTCTTGTTTCTATTTTCATCTTTAGATCAGTTAAAAATAGATTTTCATTAGAGTTTTGATAATTAAAATTAGACTTCATCATTTCTTAGTTTCTTAATTTCATTTAAACATTCAAGATAAATACAAAATCCAAAACAAACATATAAAGCCAAACACAAAGAATTAAGAAATAAAATGCTTCTAACATATATAGTGCACCTGCACTTCATAAGATTACTAACTATGGTCAACAATATATGATAGAAATTTAAGACATTAAACTCACTAAACATTTTGGCATCATTGCCAGGGAGATGTAATTAGGAGCCTGTTGGGTACTGAATCTGTACACTTTTCTCTCCCATTTTCACCCACCTTTCTACCTCTTTGTATCATTAATTATTCTAAAACACACGACGTAAATCCTTTCCCACTGTCTTATATGGAATATATGATTAATGAAGTAATAGTCGCGGAGGTTTTACCTATGAAAGTATTAACTCCATTATTTCCACAGATTCAGAAATTAAAGGGATTACATTTGCAAGCCACGAATCAACTCCAAATTCTCAGCACTATCTCAACATGCTGCAACAGTGCAACAGATTTCAACTTACCGCAGATCTATTTCAAAATTTTCGTGGTTTCCTTTCGTGAACTAGTTTGTTGTTGTAACAATTGTATAATTGTAGATATTTAGTTGTTAGAGGGGAAATACGATTTTCCTGAAATTTTTTATAAAAAGGGTCTCAGGGCTGTGAATCGAGGTTAAGTAGAAGGAGATGGATATTGTAACAAAAGTGTTTTTAATTAATTGAATGCACTGTGTTTTGTTCTTCCATTTGTGATCTGTGAGTTTACCGTAGCCTTGATTAGAGAGTTGGGCCCACTCTTCTGATCAAGTGCTACGTTATTTTCCTTTTTTGGATTTCGAATTTATGTTTATTAATGTAATTTTTGTTCCGGTATGATTCTCTAATTGTTGTGAATGTTTTTATAATTTTTCAATTTATCTTTAATTGTTATTACAGTAGTTTGCTGGTTTTCATTGATTAAGCCTATGATTGAATAATGGATTATGTTGTTGCTCTTGCATATATTGAGCGCATTAGTGTTGTAATAACCAATGCACCCACATTGATAATTAATGTGGAAAAATGGTTTGAATATTTTTTCACATTTGGACACCAACATTTTGGCATCGTTGTCGGGGAGGCTAACAAGGTGCAAGAACACAATCTATAATTTATCTAAGGGTCGATCTCTCATCTTGGGGAGGGAATTTATTACCCTACTCCAACTCCTGAGCGTAGTGTTATTTTTCTCGCTTTTTCATTTTTTTTAGAACTAATATCTCGTCTTGGGGAGGGTATTTGTTACCCTACTCTAAGTCCTCAGCGTAGTCTTCAGTTTCTTTATTTTTCCATTATTTTTTTTTAGAACTGATCTCTCGTCTTGGGGAGGGGATTCATTACCTTGCTCTAAGTCCTGAGCATAGTGTTATATTTTTATTTTTCTTTTTTCATTGTTTCTCTTAGAAACAATCTCTCGTTTTGGGGAGGGAATTTGTTACCCTGCTCTAAGTCCTGAGCATAGTATTCTTCTTTTCTACTTTTTGATTATTTTTCTAAAGAGCCAACTTCTCGTCCTAGGGAGGGTATTTGATCACCCTACTTCAAGTCCTGAACTTTGATTTTCTTTTAGTTTATTTTATTTTCTTTTTGAACCTACTCTCTCGTCTCGGGGAGGAAATTACCCATCCTGCTCCGGGTCCTGAGCGCTTCTATTATTTTAATGAATTATTCCCACCAATTGCATGAAAAAATATCTGAATAAGAGGGGCAGAGGAAGAACCCTAAAGAAAGGAAGGGATCTGGGAAGGAAGACGTATATCTAGGAGATCATCACAAAGGGTGAATCTGAAGCATCTTCTCATGTTGTTGTTAGGGTAAGGGTTAAGACGAAGTCCGAACGAAAATCGGTTGAGAAGCCAGTGCCATCCATAGTACCAAAGGAAATTATTTCAATAGTGGAAGGAGTAATAAATAAGGTATCAGTGGAGGAGATACCCCTGTTGCCAGTAGAAGGGGAACAAATAGCAAGCAGAGGGTCAGAAGAATTTCGCAATTCCAATTGGGAAGAAGAACTCCCAAAGGGGTTTGCATCACCATGAGACCAAGGGAGTGTTGTGAAACCTCCTGTAGTTGAATTGAGGAATTCCAATTGGGAAGAAGAGCTCCTGAAGGATTTCGCATCACCACGAGACCAAGGGAGTGTTGTGAAACCTCCTATATTCTAATCATCCCAAGTACTAGTTGCAAAACTAGTTGAAATCTTGGGTGAGTATTGGAGGATATTCATGGTACCTACAAGTTCTTCTATTTATTTTCCAATTCAAAACATTATAGGTGATGCACCAATGAAGCCCATTCCTTTAATGGATCTGCCTAATTTTCACGGGCTTTCCTCTGAAGACCCCGATACATTCCTCTTCGAATTTGACATTTTCTCTTGAGGGTATGATTATATCACCAATGCTTAGAAGCTAAAAATATTTCCTACTACCTTAAAAGGGATAGCCCTGCGATGGTTCATGAGTTTAGGAGGAAAGACTATTTCCTCATGGGATGCGATGAAGGAAGTATTTTTGGAGAAATACCAAGATTCCTGTAAATCCCATGACATTGAGGATATTTTTAAGTTTGTATAGAAAGAGGATGAGAATATGGAAGATTGTGCGGAATGATTCAAATATATACTGCAGAGATCGGGCCATAGTGACCTGGACAAAGATATTTTGAAAATCATCCTTCTTTGGGAACTTAGGGATTATTCCCTGCAACTTTTGAACATAGTAGGAAAGCGAGACATTTCGAAAGAAGAATTTAACACCATCTGTGAGTTGTGCATTCATTTTTCACGAGGGGCTGTAAGAAGTGGACAAGGAATTTAGTCATTAAAGACTTCTGGTGGAGGGGTTACAAAGGTAGAAATTGGAAACCTACTGGATAACCTAAGAACCGATATCCTAAGCACATTATCTGCCTAGATGGACACTTTGCAAGTGAAACAAAAATAAATAGAGTTGGAGAAGACTATGGTTATATTCTTCCCATAGTGTAGAAATAATCATCCATTTAAAGAATGCCCATTAAACATAGTGGAAGCCTGTGCAATTTGAAAACAGACCCATGTGACCAGGTCATGCCCTTCCTTGCCAAGACTGAAGGAATTTTTTCAAGGGGCAAGTGAAGAAAATGCGATAGATCAAGTGTACTTCATGGGCCTGAAAAAGCCATGGAAACCTCGGCCACCAGCTATGAATCCAGGTATGCCTTAGGACCCATCTTAGTATTTTAATAATTTGAATATGGGTCCCCAGTCAGTACTTTTTTCACCAATGTGGTCTCAGTATCAATATCCCCCTTGGAAACAATGGGCTCCCCGGACTAATTCGAATCCTTCATGGAATCAGAACTGGCGTGGACCCTCTCCTACTAGACAATTTCACCAATCTATGCCTCAACAAAAACTTCAGTTTCCCTCCAATGCACCTCCATACAACCCATCCCTTCAACCCCAGCTTCCTATCCAACCCAATTTGAATCCTAATAATAAATGGGTCCAACAAACAAACACTCTTAACCTTCCCTCATATAGCATTTCTACCACAAGACTTAATAAGATAAACATACGATCTGGGCAAGTAGTAAATGCTTTGACTTCACCTATTATCATAGAACAGATTGATAGTGAAATTGTAGAACCATAATAGAGGACAGTTGGGGATAAACAAGACCAAAACATGATAAATCAAACACATCCCCAACCTGTTCTTAATCAGGGTTGCCCAATTACTCCACCATATCCTAAAAGATTGACCCTGAATAAACAAAGTCCTCAAGTAGAGTTTGACCTCCTGGGGGAATTGCAAAATATTTTAGTTAAAATACCCCTACTCCAAGCTATGAGGGATGTACCTATATATGCAAAAACTCTCAAAGACTACTACTCTAAGAAACCAGGGAAGAAACCAAGGGATCCGTTAACCATTCATGTGATGGGTAGACTATTTGACATCATGCTATGAAAGACGATGCCTATAAAATATGTGGACCCAGGGTAACCAAATATAATAGTACAAATCAATGGGGTTGAAATCCCAAATGTAATTGTAGATTTGGGTGATGCCATCAATATCATTACCTCTGAAACAATGAATGCATTAGGTCTCAAAAAAATTAAGCCAACCCCTACTATCTTGGAATTGGCAGATAGGTCTACAATTAAAACAGTATGGAAGTTGTAATATGTGACTATTTCAATGGATTCATGGCACTATCCCGTGGAAATCCTTGTATTACAAACACGACCCTCAGTCAGTGGTCATCCATTGATATTAGGAATACCTTGGCTCACAACTGCAGATGCCTATATTGGGTGTCGGTCTGGACATATTATTATATCAAATGGGATGGTTACCAAGAACCATACTCTCTACCCCCCTGCAGAACCCAACCCATATAAAAAACTATTATCCAGAAAGAAACCTCTACCAATAGAAGAGTCTGAACCTGAAAATGAAGAAGTTAGACCAATGCTTGTCATTGATCAGGCCCTTCAATTTGAAACAGAAACTGAGGAAGATACCATTAAAACTTTTATTAATGATCCCTGTTTTGTTTCCAATTCTACTAATCAAATTTTAGATTTTGCTATGAGTTGTGAGACACAGGAAAACATCGAACCAAAGGATGAAATTGAAGACATTCCTGTAAATTCATCCCATGATGGTATTCCAATTGAAATTGAACCAGGGAAGACACTCAATATCAACTCGAATCTTTCAGAATCCCAGACAAAGTAGCTTTTAAAAGTCCTTCAAGACCACCAAGAAGATTTTTCCCAGGATTATACCGACATGAAGGGGATCCCTGCTATTTTATGTACTTATCATATTTATATTAAGGAATATTTTCACCCTGTGAGACAGCCCCAACGGAGAATGAATCCTGCTCTAAAGAACATTGTCAAGGAAGAATTACAGAAATTACTGGATGTAGGTTTCATTTACCCCATCTTGAATAGCCAATGGGTGTCTCTGCTGGTTAATGTTCGCAAAAAGAATGGTAAATAGCGAATATGTGTAGATTATAGGGAGCTAAAAAAGGCAACTCAAAAAGACCATTTTCCTTTTCCATTCATTGACCATTTCCTAGACACCCTCGCTGGGAAGAAGTCTTTTCCTTCCTAGACGGTTTTAGTGGGTATAACCAAATCCAGATAGCCCCATAAGACCAAGATGAAACAACCTTCACATGCCCATGGGGGACCTTTGCATATAGGGTCCTCCCATTTGGTCTATGTAATGTACCTGCAACCTTTCAGAGGGAAATTTTGGGAATTTTTTCTGATTTAGTCGATGAAACTGTTGAAATCTATATGGACGAGTTTACTCCATATGGAAACTCATTTGAAGAAGGATTGGAAAATTTGGAGAAAGTACTCAAAATATGTAAGTAGACCCATGTATCTATGAGTACAGCCAAATGCCATATGATGAGGGAATGATGAATAATATTGGTACATTTGATCTCAGCTACTGGAATTCAAGTTGATCTAACCAAAGTAGAGGTAATAATGCACTTCCCAGTACCAAAGAAACCCACACATGTATGTAGCTTTAATGGTTGTGCTGGTTATTATAGACGTTTTATAGAAAAATTTTCTAAAATAACACATCAAAATTTTCAATTGCTAACAAAAGATGCAGAATTTTTGTGGACAGAAGACTGTGAACCAACTTTCATGAAAACCAAGGGACTGGTTTGCAAAGTTCTGATCCTTCAAGGACCTGATTGGGCATTGCCATTTCACATACATGCTTATGCTTCTCAGACAACAGTAGGCGCAGTCTTAGGACAACAGGTAGACAAAACACCATATGCAATTTACTATGTCAACAATAATTTAATTCCTCCTGAATTGAATTACACGGTGACTGAAAAATAATTCCTCATTGTCATTTATGCTATCAACAAGTTCTGGCACTACATCACCGGTTATCCTACTTTTGTACATGTTTATCATGCAGCAATAAGGTATTTGATGAATTAACCTATCACTCCTAGTCGCATTACAAGATGGTTGCTATTTGTTCAAGAATTTGATATCAAAATAGTAGACAAACCAGGAAAAGATAATGTAGTTGCTGATTTTATGTCTAGAATGGATAACAATGATGAATGCACACCTATAGAAGATATTTTTCCCAATGCACACCTTTTTGCAATTTCTACTAACCCTCCATGGTATGCAGATATTTCTATCTTGCTACGGGGAAGGTGCCTCATCATTTTTCATATAGGCAACAACGAAAAATTATTCATCACAGTGCCTGATATTCCTAGATGGCAGGGTACCTCTTTCATGCAGGGGCCGATAAGAATATTCATCGCTTTGTATCTCAGGATGATATTTATGAAGTGATCAAGGCTTCCCATGATGGCCCTTGTGGGGGGGATTTTACAAACAAAAGAACAGGCGATAAGGTGCTACAAATGGGATATTACTGGCCTTCTATATTTTGGGATGCACAAAATTATGTCTAAAGGTGTGATAGTTTCCAGCATATTGGGTAGCCCAGTCGAGCTGATGAAATGCCTTTGCAGCCACAGGTATTCCTCAAACCTTTTGATACATGGGCTATCGATTTCGTTGGACCCTTCAACCCACCCTCCCAACAAAAGGTTCACATTTTGGTCTGCACTAATTACATGAATAAGTGGGTAGAAGCCAAAGTTGTTGCGAAAGAAATAGAATAGGTGGTTTCAGATTTTCTATTTGAAGAATTTTTTTCTCGTTACGGTACTCCGAGGGAGATTTTTTCAAATGGAGGAGCACAATTTACATCACACATGATAGCAAAGCTTATGAAGAAATATGGGGTCAAGCACAGGGTGACATCTCCATACCACACCCAGGTGAATGGACAAGTGGAAAGCACAAACAAGAGAATGGAAAATATCTTGACAAAAATTGTGGCATACCATCATCGGGATTTGGCTCAGACGCTGCCTGAAGCTCTTTGGGCATACAGAACAACATGGCAGAACACAACTCGGTTTTCACCATTTGAGTTGGTTTATGGGAAATCCCCATTGTTTCCAATAGAATTTTAAATCACTTCGCTCATAAAATTTTTGTTATGTTTGTTTTTGGTCATGGTTCAAATTAGGTTTACAAGTCAATTTAGGGTCTGGTTAAAGGTAGGTTAGATTTATATAAGTTCAAAGCCCATCCTTACGTTCAAATAAAGTATTTTTAAGGTCCATTCATTGTCAAATATCCATAATTTCCATTTGTGAGTCATTTCCTAAAGTCTCATGCCAAAACTGGTCAAAATAGCCAAGAAACCTTACTTTCGTAGTGTTTCTAGTTCAAAAAAGTTGATTTGCGCTACGAAATTATTGAAAGTTATGAAGCAAAAACTCTGTTTTCTGGTTTTGAGCAGTCAAATTCCAAAGAGGTTTCTGAGCAACTGAAAATGAATTTTGGAAAACTAAAAGCCATTTTTATTCCTAATAGACTTAGCTATAAAAACCTCTCTCCGTTGCTTCCAATTCATTATGATGTGGGAGGAATTGATAAATTGAAATGCGCTACGAAACTACTGTTACAAAACTATCCTGTACATGACTATTTAGCAGTCAAATTCAAGCTCTATTTCTAGCCAAATGAAAATGTATTTGGTAGTTATGAAAGAGATTTTTCTTCCTCACAGCCCTAGCTACAACAACCTATCACAATTTTCTCACAAGTGTTATTAGTTGGGAGATATAAGGCTTTCTTTGAAGCCCTATTTTCAGAAAACAAAGTTTTCCTGTTTTACACATGTCTTTCAAAGGCAGTTTCTAGACAACAGCCGATGTATTTCAAACACACAATAGATTTTTTATTCAATACATAATGGCATACAAAAACCTCCTTCATTTTCTTAAACTGAATCATTTATTAGGAGATATAAGCTCTGTCTCAAGACCTATTTTTTAGATAAAAATAGGAGAAATCTGCAAGAAGTTAAGAAGCTATAAAGGTCGAAATGATTGTGTTTTCAATTCATATGGATTTTTATATGATTAAATCAGCTTCATTTTTAGTTTTGGCACATTTTAAAATTTTCATTTTAGAAAATTTTGGACAAAACTGCTCACTCAGTAGTTTCATAGCGCAAACAGTGTAAAAAGAGTGAAAAGCGCTACGAAACTGCTGTAGCAGCTTTTTTCACTCTTTCTCATCAAATGTTGAAGGGAAAAAGTTTGAATTATGATCTGAAATTGGTAAGGAGGATGTATTTAGAGATAATGAAGACAATCCATGAGGAAAGAAATCAAAATTTTGAAGAAACTAGGGTTAAAAAGTAGCGCTACGAAAGGCGCTACAAAACTGTGTTGTTTTCGTAGTGCGATCTACTTCAGCTCATTTGAATAGTCTAATGATGATTTTTGGACACCTGGAGCTTAGGGAGGATTCTTGCAGGTGTTATTTCAGTTTCCAATAGCAAAGAAACTCAAAATAATGAGTTCATGGTGGTCAGAATGTTTCAAGATGTGCAAGGGACCCTATGCCTAGAAAACAAGAGATTGTTCCTATTTTGGTGGAGGTCAGCATCATGGTCATGAAGAGTTGAATTCCATCCTCTGGATTTGACCATGTGTTATTACACTTGGAAAATGATGTAACTTAATTAAGATAAGGTGTTTATAGATAGTGTTTAAGAGTTTGAATCCTATTTGTAATAGGATTGTTTTATTAAATTAGCTATCTTTTTGTAATAAATACCATGTCATATGGTTAGACAAGGTGTCAAGAGTCAGGAGTTCGAGGTATCTAGCATAGGAAAAGGTTATCTCATGTTGTAAAGGGTCTATTAAAGGCTAAGAGGTCGAATTAGCAAGGGTTGGAAATTTTTAGCAAAAGACTGTATTTATTGTAAGTGACTGGTTTTCAACTTAATACAGAGTTTTCTACTTAGCCAACTTGAGATTCATAAAGAGTTCTAGTGTGTTCTTATTCTACTTGCATCTTATTACTATCTTATGGTAGTTATGTTTGCTTATTTTACTCATAATTCATCATTGATGCTATGACTTCCTTCATAGACAAACTGATTGTGTGTTTTACAGTTTCACATGTGTATCTCTTGATTAGAACTCTGATATGCCTTGACTTCCATGCTAAGTAGATTTATTGGTTTTACTGAAGCTATTTTGACTCCATAAGCCCAATGTGCACTTTCTAATGTGATTTACAACCAATATCGATCATTTATCTGCTGATTACCCCACATAGAGTTAGCCATCTATATTTCTATCAAAAATCATTAATCCTTGAGAGAGCCCTCTCAGGTTGAGGAGGCTAAGCCTCAATCAAAAAATTGGTTTGAAATAGTTACATGAGATTGATTTGATTGGCAGCCTATTAGGTCTGATTTTGTGATAACATTTTTGTGCGTTTGCCAGGAGTCTGAAGATTATACTTTCCTGAGATTTTGAAGCTGAACTTCTGAAGGTAGCAGGAGCTCAGGAAGCTTTTTGAGGCTGCATCTACATTAGTGACTCCACACATCAAATAATAAATTGGAAGGTGACTCCACTGCTTGAAGATCAATAGCTTGATGAAGTTTCAGAATGAGTTCCATTGCAAGGATAAATGTCGGGTATGGCCCTATGAATCAGTCTCACATCCCTGGTTTTCCAAATCCTATGCCAAAGGTTGAATGGTTAATTTATCTTCCTATATTCAAATATAAAAAGAAGGAAAATTCTGCTCTTCATTTGGTTAGATTCCATAGGCATGTACACAGTCTTAAGGTTCAGTTCCTTGAGGATTGCCTTATGAAGATGTTTATGACCACTTTAGAAGGAAAAGCATGGCCTTTGTATGAAAGCTTGCCAAATGGCTCATTATATTCTTTTGCTGATTTCCATGTTGCATTTTATGAGATGTATAAAGAGTGTCATCCCTCCTTATTGTTGGTCAAAGACTGTTGTAAACATTTTGTGATTTTTATTGAATATTTGGAGAATTGTTATGAAGATGATGAGTTCATGGATGAGGAAATTTTATAGGCCCTTCATGATGATACCTTTCATCGCCAAGAAGAAAGGATATCCTCTCTCTTGGATGAAAATGAAACCCAACAGGAGATTATTTATGATAATCATGTTACATCCTTTGAGTTTGACAAAAAGTTGCAGCAGACTTGTCAGTCTTTGGATCATCGGGAGTATGAGAATCATTTCAAACAACAAGAGGAAATATTGGAAAATGCTTGCTACAATCGTCAGGTACAAGAAAAGGTTGATTCTTCATGTCATTTCTTCCATCAGCCTACATCAAATGATGATCACACTAATGAAGAAGTAGGTGAACATTTTTCTTTATCCTTGTCTTCTAATCTGGAATCATTTGAGTGCAAGTCAGAAGTTAAGATTCAATTTATGGATGAAGTTGCTAAGAACCATGAAAAATATATTGAAGTTTTAGAAGATGAAATTAAATCTCATAATATTCATGATCAAGATCAGTCTTTTCAAATGATTTTTATGTCAGAAAAAAAGAGAGGGTGCTTCCACCTTTCTCCTTT
Source organism: Pinus albicaulis (assembly GCA_034641835.2). NCBI lineage: Eukaryota > Viridiplantae > Streptophyta > Pinopsida > Pinales > Pinaceae > Pinus > Pinus albicaulis. The sequence goes on from CM076570.1 coordinate 1,255,016,920, forward strand.
GAGTTTGAGGAATAATACATTGTTTTTAAAAATCAGTTTGAAAATAATTTGAGAGCACGAAACTAAAGTCTTATGTGGTTGATCAAAGCATGTATGAGTGGTCCAAAGTTGTAGAATTTCATGAGAAGCTTCGAGCAGATTATGTATTCTATGATTCTATAACTGAATACAGGGAAAAGATTTACAGTTCAGATTTCCAGTTATATTTTCATTTTGAAGATCAGTTACATCTCATGTTGCCTTGGTCAATTTAGTATCATGTTTACTTTTGGTTCAAGCGTATTAAAGAGTTTCAAGAATCAGATTAGATCAATGACTGGCTTCATTGGAAGTTTCATGTTCCTTGAGTTACAAATGAAAATTGTAGCTAATAGGGTAGGTAGGAGTGTGTGAATAAGCTCAAAGTTGACTGAGCATCTTTCAGTAGGTACAGATTTGGTTCTTCTGTATTGATCATCAAGCTTGAGCCCGAGGTGAAGGCTATAGGAGTTTGAACAAGACTTGGTAAAATTTCAAAGTTTTTTTTTCCCAAGAAGATGGATAGCAGCAATGGAACTACTGGTTCTTGGTGTACCACAGGAGCACACTATCCCAAGTGGAGCCACTTTTATCACCCAAAAATTTTCAAAAAAAATCATTTTGTTATGTTTGTTTTTGGTCATGGTTCAAAATAGGTTTAGAAGTCAATTTAGCATTTGTTTAAGGGTAGGTTAGATTTTTATAAGTTCAAAGCCCATCCTTAATTTCAAATAAAGTATTTTTAAGGTCCATTCATTGTCAAATATCCATAAGTTACATTTCTGAGTCACTTCCTAAATTATCATGTCAAAACTGGTCAAAATAGCCAATAAACCTTACTTTCATAGCCCCACTAGTTCAAAAAAGTTGATTTTCTCTACGAAACTACTGAAAGTTATGAAGCAAAAACTTTTTTTTATGGTTTTGAGCAGTCAAATTCCAAGGAGGTTTATAAGAAAATGAAAATGAATTTGGGAAAAATGAAAGAGGTTTTTCTTCATAAAAAACCTAAATACCGATAGCTCTCTCAGTTTCTTCAAATTAATTATGAGGTGGGAAAAATTTGATAAATTAAAATGCGCTACGAAACTGCTATTAGAAAACTGCCTTGTACATGAATATTTAGCAGTCAACTTCAAGTTCCATTTCTATCCAAATGTAAAATTATTTTGGAATTCTAAAATACATTTGTCTTCATCCTATCCCAAACTACAATAACCTATCTCATGTTTCTCACAAGTGTTATCAGTTGGGAGATACAATGCTTTCTTTGAGATCCTATTTTCAGAAAACAAAGTTTTCCTGTTTTACACATGTTTTTCAAAGGCAGTTCCTGGACAACAGGAGATGTCTTTCAAAAAAAAATAAGGGTTTTTATTCAAGACATAATTTCCTACAAAAACCTCCTTCATTTTCACAAACTACATCATGGATTAGGAGATATAAGCTCTGTCTCAAGACCTATTTTTTAGATAAAAATAGGAGAAATCTATAAGAAGTTAAGAAGTTCTGAAGGATGGAATGACTGTGTTTTCAGTTAATATGGCTTTTGATATGATGAAATCAGTTTCATTTTTAGTTTTGGCACATTTCAAATTTTCATTTTAGAAAATTTTGGACAAAACTGCTCACTCAGCAGTTTTGTAGCGCAAATAGTGTAAAAAGAGTGAAAAGTGCTACGAAACTGGTGTAGCAACTTTTTTCACACTTTCTCATCAAATTTTGAAGGGAAAAATTTTGAATTATGATATAAAATTGCTAAGGAGGATGTATTTAGAGATAATAAAGACAATCCTTGAGGAAAGAAACCAAAATTTTGAAGAAACAAGGGTTAAAAAGCAGCTCTATGAAACTGTTTTATTTTCGTAGCGTAGTCTACTTCATCTCATTTGACAAATATAATGATGGTTTTTGGATACCTGGAGCTTAGGGAAGATTATTTCATGTGTTATTTCAGTCTACAACATCAAAGGAACTCGAAATAATGAGCTCATGGTGGTCAGAATGTTTCAATATGTGCAAGGGACCCTATGCCTAGAAAATAGGAGACTGTTCCTATTTTGGTGGAGGTTAGCATCATGGTCATGAAGCGTTGAAGTATATCCTATGGATTCGACCATGTGTTAGTACACTTGGAAAATTATGTAACTTAATTAAGATAAAGTGGTTATAGATAGTGTTTAAGAGTTTGAATCCTATTTGTAATAGGATTGTTTTATTATATTAGTTGTCTTTTTGTAATAAATACCATGTCATATGGTTAGACAAGGTGTCAAGAGTCAAGAGTTTGAGGTATCTAGCATAGGATAAGGTTATATCATGTTATATATGGTCTATTAAAGGCCAAGAGGTCGAATTATCAAGGGTTGGACAGTTTTAGCAAAAGACTGTGTTTATTGTAAGTGACTAGTTTTCAGCTTAATACAGAGTTTTCTTCTTAGACAACTTGAGATTCATAAAGAGTTCTAGTGTGTTATTATTCTAATTTCAGTTTATTACTATGCTATTGCAATGATGTTTTCTTATGTTACTCATAATTCATCATTGATGCTCTAACTTCCTTCATAGACAAACTGACTGTGATTTTTACAGTCTCACATGTGTATCTCTTGATTAGAACTCTGATATGCCTTGAATTCGATGATAAGTATATTTTTTGGTTATAATGAAGCTATTTTGACTCCATAAGCCCAATGTGCACTTAATAATGTGATTTACAACAAATATATATCATTTATCTCCTTATTACCCCACATAGAGTTAGCCATCTATATTTCTATCAAAAATCATTAATCCTTGAGAGAGCCCTCTCAGGTTGAGGAGGCTAAGCCTCAATCAAAAGATTGGTTTGAAACAGTTTCATGAGATTGATTTGATTGGCAGCCTATTAGGTCTTATTTTGTGATAACAACAGCCCTTGAAGTTGGTTTGGATCTGTCAGATGCCCAGAAACATCGATAGACTCAACTTAATGAACTAGACGAAATTTGTTCAATGGTTGTCCAGATGACTACTTCTATTTAATAGCATAGGATGAAATGGAAAGATAATTTTATAAAAAAAAGGTGTTTCACAGGGAAGACTAGGCATTACTTTATGACTCCCATTTTAAATATTTTAAGGGAAAGCTTTGCACTTGCTAGATGGGACCTTACGAGGTGGATGCTATGTTTTATAATGGAACAGTCAGGCTAGTTACAATTGATGATACATGTGCTTCTTTCATAGAAAATGGACATCGCCTAATATTATACCACCACCCAGCCTCTAAGCATCTTTTCCCGAGAAATATGGTTTGAAGGTTATTAGCACAGACAACCCTTTCTCTGCATCTTCGCTCTAAATAAATAAAAATATAAAATATAAAGAATAAATAATAAAGAATTAAATATATATATATATATATATATATATATATATATATATATATATATATATATATATATATATGTATGTATGTATGTATGTATGTATGTATGTATGTAATACTATTACTATTTATTTTTTGTCTTCTTGTAGGAGTTACTACTAAGGAGTAATGTTTCAGAGATTAAAAATTTTCTAAGTATCAATGTTGTTACTCATGATGCTATTACTTCGTGGATGTGGCTACTCATGATGCTATTACTCCTTGGTTGCCGCTACTCATGATGTTGTTACTCCTTGGTTGCTACTACTCAATGTTGTTACTCCTTGGTTGTTGCTACTCATAATGTTGTTACTTCGGCTATTGCTACTCATGATGTTGTTACTCCAGATGCTTCTACTCGTGATGCTGCTATTCAATGTTGTTGCTCTGGGTGTTTCTACTCACAATGATGTTACTGTAGATGTTGCTACTCCTTGATGCTGTTACTCCATTCGCATCATTACTGCGTCGTTATTCTACCAACCATCACTTCCTCCAGGTAGGTCGCCAGGTATGTCTCCATTTGACCCATATGGATTTAACTAAATATTACATGCATAATACATTGATACCATGGACGACTACTTTTAATTTGGGGGGGTGCCATCATAACTAAACAAAGACGTAATGATTATTCCAAAAGTCATTATTACAACTTCGTGTCATGGTACGCCCTACGATCCTGACCATATTTCGTATAATCATTAAAGATGTATTGGGATCAGCAACACGCATATGATACGAATTGATTAGTCCTTTCCACCTCATACGAAATAATTAATATTTCATCCATCACACTTACCATGCTTTTCCATGATTTTCTTCATTTCCAGAGAATCACCATCCATTTTTACCATTATTACCCCTCATTTTTCACCATGTTGTTTTTGCCAAATTTGGTACCCACCACTTTTTCCAACGGTTCGTTTTTCCAGACTGTTGTTATAGTCTCTACAGGATGGGCAAACTAGTTGTGCGGCATGAACCTGAAAATACAGTCTTAGTCCACAACAATATAGATGTGTGAAAATTTTTTGTGAATGCAGGATGGGATATCTACTTCGACAGATTGCAGGGATTCGACAAGGGAATCACGATGGATTTTGCACTAAATTTGAATGAGAATTTCTCTCAGGTCAGAGGATTAGAAGTAATCACGGAATTTAGCTGACTAAGGCAGCAACGACAGTAGTGGTTTGCTTGGATAATTCCCCTCCAGGAGTTTCCTGAAGTGTTTTTGCAAGCAGGAGAAAGCGTCACTCAATATGGGTGAGGGTATGAGCACAAATCTATACCATGTCCATGGAATGAGGTAGTAGGTTTTGTGATGAAATACATAACCTGCGAAGGACGGGCCACAACTCTGTTCAAATACCATTTCAAAATCCTGGCTCACCTTCGATTTCCGTAGGCACAGGTTCATTCCTTAAACATGCCTTTATTTTTATTAAAACAAATTTAGCACATGGCATAGTCCACTCAGCGTTTGTGCCAGATGCTGGAAGTCCTTTCCAATCATGGACTAGTTAATTTATTAGTCATGCATGCAATAGTTCGATTTCAAGTTTCCTGGGTAGAACTATGAGATTCATCAAAAGAAGAGATAACAACTGTTATTGTTGTTATAGAGGAAGAACAAGTACCTCTGGCTGATTTAGAAGAAGAAGAACAGTCAGAGGAAATGGAAATAGACCATGAAGAATCGGAAGAAATGGATATGGAGATAGATCATGAAGAACTGGAGGAAATGGGGGATGGAAGAGATAATTGGTGATATAGTCGAGGCTGCCAAAAAATAACCATCCTTGCCTGAGAAACCTATAGATGAAGGAATTTTGGGTATAAAGCATGAATTTGAGACTGCCCTACAGTCATTGACTTTCATTGATGAAGAATAGGAAGGTGGAACATCAGACAGAGGGATGGCAAGTGATGTTGTTACGTAAGAAACAACATCACCTACCCCAAGCAGATATGAATATTGAAACAAGCAGGGTGTCACACAAGAACCACCCTCGATTAAGTCAGAATAGGGAGATAGAGAAGAAATAATCCATGAAGTTGACACTGATATAGAAGAACCAATATCGATGGTAGGAGAGGAAGCAATGCACGAAGAATAGGGAGACAGAGATGAAATGACTCGTGAAGTCGACACTGCTCCACAAGAACCAGTATCGACTGCAGGTGAGGAAGCAATGCATGAAGGACATGAGGACATAAAGGAAACGATCCTAAAATTTGACATTTTTCCACCAGAACCAGTGTCGACTCCGGCTAAAGAAGCAATGAATGAAGGTGTGGACCAAGTAAGAAACAAGGGTGATGAAGGTATTCCTCGTTCTCCTTTTTACTCTATGATGCTAAGAGGGGCGAGGGGGTTTTTCTCATTCCAACGATTAATGGAGGATATCGTTGTTCCACCAATACTAAGGTTCCTCAACTCGGGGAAAGATACGATCAATATCAGTCCATCAATTTTTGATTCTCAACAAAGGCACCAAGAGGCTCAAAAGGGACAAGGAAATTCTGTGGAGACACCAAAGCATAGGATGGTTGATGAAAGTGCTGACCAAGTGACAGGATTCCCTAAGGAAAATGAGAAGGAGAATGCTCCTGAAGAAAGGGAGCCATGTCATAAAGACCTAATAGAAAAAATATTTGATGACATCAACATCGTTCCACCACCTCCTGAGCTTGCTACAAGCCTAGGAGATGAATATATTGTCAAACAAGAGTGGATTGAATAGTGTGAAAGCAGGAGATTACCTCTCAAGAAGAGGTATCAACTTTAGTTCAATGAAACCATGCGATTGAAGAAGGAAGTTTGGGAGCTAAAGAGGCAAGTATCTCAGTTGAAGAAGAAGGTAAAAGTATATAAGTGGAAGGAAGTAAAACCTAAAATTGAGGTCTCCTCTCCGGCTACACAGACTGGTCCGATTGAACATCTGTTTGAAGACCGAGAATTTTACCTGACTACTAAAATTCAAAGATGGAAATATGTTGTGAATGTACATAAGAAGGAGACAATGCGGGTTCGAGAGCAGGTTACCAGGATTGTTACAGGGTATATAGAATAGTTGGATAGAGTGCGACAGAGGCAAGAAAAAAAGCAGGGCAAGATAAAGGAGTTATAAGAACAAGTGAAAATATTGCAATCAAATAAGGAGAATATGTTTATCTTGGTGCAATAGGTAATGGCCTGGAGACCTCCTACGCATAGTTATGCCTTATTCCTTCATGAGTAGATTCTTTTCTTTTTCCTTGAGAGTATATATAAGGAAATTTGTCACGAAATTGAGGATCCAATCCAGTTCCTCCGTATTTTGAAAATTCATGATATCATAGTTAAACACTTAATGTGCAAAATCTACATGCATGGTTACTTCCTAAGGCACGATCAGGCATTCAACCCTATTCCATTCGTGGGGGATATTCATTTGAGAGCCTTCACCTCCTACACTATCAATCAGATTAAATGTAGAAAGGCCTATGATACGTTTGAAGAAAACCAAGTTACAAGGCCACTAATAATGAGGAGTGAGCATGGCCAGGAAACAAATATTTATAATAATGATTTTACCTTTTTACAGATTGAGGGGCATAGGGGGCATATGCTGACAACCCAGAAATGGTGTGCTGACATCTGTGTTAGACAGATAGTAGCTTTTCGAAATGAAGTGTTGGACAATTTTCAAAGGAGGTGGATGTTGTCATCATCAGTCGTCAGAGGTCGAGAACCTTTTGGTGAACCCAACTTTGCATGAGCTCTAGAGAGAGTGCCATTTTTTGTAGCCTGCATTCAAACTTGTGGGGTCCAGTGGATGGGACTTAGGTTTTATTTTCCCCTCATATGGTTGCGAGCAGCGCAATATACCCCTGCATACAATTTCAGCCAATATTGGTGGAAGGATGTTGTTCTGACAGAAGGATACAAACCTCCTAGGACAGAGATGGTTGGAGAATATGACCTAGCACAAATTCATTCCAGCCACAGTCAATTGAACCCAGATCTGAGAAGACAACGAGCTGCATGAGTACATCCAGATAGAGTAATTGGGGGGAGATGTTGGGTACCAAATCTGTATACTTTTCTCTCCCATTTTCACCCACCTTTCTACATCTGTGTATCATTAATTGTTCTAAAACACATGGGGTAAATCCCCTCCCACTATCTTATATGGAATATTTTATTAATGAAGTAATAGTCATGGAGATTTTACCTATGCAAGTATTAACTCCTTTATTTCCACAGATTTGACAAGTAAAGGGATTACATTTGCAAGTCGGGAAGCAACTCTGAATTTTCAGCACTATCTCAGCATCCTGCAACAACACAATAGATTCCAACTTACCCCAGATCTATTTCAAGCTTTTTGTGGTTTCCTTTCGATGACTAGTTTGCTATTGTAACAATTGTATAATTGTAGATATTTAGTTGTTAGAGGGGAAATATGGTTTTCTTGAACATTTGTATAAAAACGGCCTTAGGGATATTAATCAGGGTTAATTAGAATGAGACGGATATTGTAATATAAGTGTTTTTAATTAATTGAATGCACGGTATTTTGATGTTCCATTTGTGAGTTGTGAGTTTACCGCAACCCTGATCAGAGAGTTGGGCCCACTCTTTTGTTCAGGTGCTAGAATATTTTCCTTTTGTTGATTTCGAATTTTTGTTTATTATTATAACTATTGTTCCGATATTATTCTATAATTTTTGTGGATATTTTTATAATTTTGCAATCTATCTTTAATTGTTGTTATAATAGTTTGCTGGTTTTCATTGATTAAGCCTGTGATTCAATAACGGATTATGTTGTTGCTCTTGCATATACTATGCACATTAGTCTTATAATAACCAATGCACCTGGATTGATAATTAATGTGGAAAAAAGGTTTGAATATTTGTTCACATCTGAACACCAGCAAAGCCTTATCTCTTAAATCTAAAAAAATGACATGTGTAGAGAAGGATATTCTAGGGGTAGATTTGTAGCTAGAGGTAAAAGTTTGACTCCAACAACACCACTCACTCCATCAAGACCTCGTAGTGCCACACCATCATCTCAAACTCATATTCCATTATTGGCCATAAGACATAGACTTTGTGAAGTCTTAAGATTAGAAATTCAACCTAGAGACTCTCCAACTTCATCAACTGAAGCAGTTCTAGAAGAACAAGATCCTAGATCTCCAACAGAAGGAGTAATATTTTTAACCTATGTAGGAGAACAAATCTTAGCTCAAGATCTAGAAATCCCTAGTGAGGAGGAGGAATAAGTTTTCTTCAATATAGCATTGATAGAAGAACCAAAAGAGGAACAAATAACTCCAAAAATAGAACCCTATATTAGTTTTAAGGAATCTACAATGGCTGGATAATGAGAAGGAGAAGGAGAAGTACACAATTTGAATGGAGAATCCTTAAGAATAGGAGGAGGTATACCTAGTATTGGAGGAGGTAGAAGAGGTGGAGGAAATAGAGGTGGATGAGATGGAGGACGAGGAAGAGGAAGAGGTGAAGAAAATAGAAAGGACCCTCTTGGATTTCATATATTAGATGAGGATCCAAATGTCACAATGAAGAATATCTCACCCTCCATCCTTCCCAATTTTCATGGATTAAGGAGTGAACATCCTGAAACATTTCTATTTCAATTTGAGGTTTTATGCAGATCATATGAGTACTTACAACATTCTCAAAAATTGAAATTTTTTCCAGCAACACTTAAGGATGCAACATTAAAATGGTTCATGGGCTTAATAACACATTCTATTAGGAAATGGGAGGATATGAGAAGTGCATTCTTACAAAAATACAAGGATTACTGCACACCTAATAATCGAAAAGATGAAGCTTTTAAGATGATGCAAAGAGAGGATGAAAAATTAGAGGACCTAATTGAAAGATTTAGTTACAATCTAGAAAGAGCTAAGATGGAAAATTTGGATGAAGATACTTTAAAATCTCTCCTGTTGAAAGCCATTAGAGATAAATGGATAGATATTCTTAATATGATGGGAAAGGGAGACATCTCTCAACTATCATTACCCGATATCTCTGAATTATGCATAAAAATCAAGAGTTGGGAGAAGTACAAGATACCTTGTTCTCTCTACAATGAATAAATCTGTAGCTAGAATAGTTATTAGGGTAGAAATAGGAAATTTTCTTAATGAATTTAATAAATATATTGTAAGGAGTCTTAGTGAACAAATATACACCTTAAAATTACAAAACAATAAAAGAGTTGAAAGTGATGCCTTGTTATGAAACATGCTCCAAAAATATAAGAAAAGAGAGATCAACGCCTTAGAAATCAGCCACTTCGAGGGGGAAACCTCCAATACATTACATAAATGAACAATTCTTGGATGATACAAATGAAAAAACTTCCTCCTATATATAGGATTCCATGGTATCACAATATAATCCTCGTCGACCTAACAATAATAATGTAAGGGCACAATAATAACAATATTGGGGTTACAGGGCTATAACAATAACAATAAGGGACTATACTAGTAATATAGGGACCTAACATGCCCCTCTCCTTCAAAAAAGTGTTTTCCTCAATGCTTGAGTAGCTCGGGATGCTTTCGTATAAAATTCTCATCCTCCCATGTAGAATCTTGAATGGGTAAGCTCTTCCACTTGATGAGATACTCTGGAATTGATCGATTCTGTAGCTTTCGAGTTCTTTTTTCCATGAATTATTCAAGTTTTAATATTATTTTTCCTTCCTCGTAAAGTTTTGGTAATATTGTTTGAACTCGAATTTTTTCACCTATAACCTTCTATAAGCATGAAACATGGAAAACTGGATGCACTCACGAAGAAGTAGAAAGATCAAATTTGTATGCCATAGTACCAATATTTAGCAACACCTTGTAAGGACCATAGTACTTTGGCGATAATTTATTATCCTTCTTAGCTTGCTTGAGGGAAATTTGTTTGTATGGTTGTAGCCATAAAAATTCCTAGTCTCCTACATCAAAACCTTTTGGAGATCTAGAGAGATTGATGATTTTGATGTTGGAACTTCTAGTGAGCATAATTGTGCAATTATGCCTCATTGTTCTTTATTCAGAAGATTTATCGTGACATTAGATCTTATTATCTTTCTCGAATACCCTGCTATACCCCGTAATTTGACTTCCTTTCCTTTTGAAAAACATTTCAAGAAAAACTCTTGAAAATTAAAAGATACCATCCCCAAAGATTGTAACCATTGTACTCCTAGTACAACGTCATCACCTCCCTTTGGAATGGAAAAAATTGGACTATTCAATACATATTCCCCCATGGTTAGCTTGATGTTATGAAATTTTCCAGAGAAATTTATAGTTCCTCCATTCACAACCATCACTTGACATTTTGGTGTTGGGTATAGGAAACAATTCAATTCCTTGGCTACCTTACAATGAATAAAATTATGGGTACTACCCAAATCAAACAACACTATTACCTTTTTTTCTTGATATTTCCTTCTATATTGAGAGTTTGAGGAGAGGTAATACCTGCCAATTCATTACACGATATGGTCAGACTCATTTCTTCTTCTTCTAGGGTTGGTTCCTAGTGTATATCCTCTTCTTTTGAAGTTTCTTGTTCATTTTGTTCCTCCTCTTCACAATCTATGTAAAATAATTTATTCTCAGCACACTTATGACCTTTAGTGTATTTTCTATCACAACTATAACAATAAATTACTATACTATTAATATAGGCACCTAAAATGCCTTATCTATATTTTGTCCTAATTGCAAAAAGAAACATGCCCTAAGAGAATGTCTTCTTGATTTAAAAATCATAGAGACCCGTGTCATTTTCACAGGAAATCATGAAACAAAGAAATGTCCTTCTATACCAAGTCTTAAGGTTGTTTTCCAAGAGGAAATATCCCCACATCCAGTATATCCCCTTTTTTTTGTTTTAATAAGATCATGCAAAGGGCCACAAACTCAAGGTTTTGACACCCAAATGTATACTCAGCCCCCACAAAATAATAGAGTTCATAATTCCATGGAAACAAACTTGGTCTCAACCTCAACCTTGGGCACAAGGAATGTAAAATCCTTATGGGAGATATTCTCAATATCACCAATATCCACAATCTTATCCAAACTATCTTCCACAATATTTTCCTCAAACCAGTCAACAGCCTCAATTTCCAAATCATAATCCTCAGATTTTGTTACCATTTCCACAAAGGCCAAACCAAATACCTACTCAACCACTCCCAAACCCAAAAAAAAAAATTCACAACATATTTATAACATGGAGGGACACAATTTCTAAACTTATATGATAACTCCACTAGATCTTAGCAATGTTCAACTTAGATCTAGTAGGATATTAGAAAATAAAAATCCCTCTGTTGTTATTCAGGAAAAAGCTAACCACCTTGAAGAGTAAATTCCTTTTCATGAAAATAAAAATCTTCAAAACAAAAATAATCATTCTAGAGAAGGCACATCTCTTCATCAGAATCAAAATTTTCAAAATCAAACACAATCAAATCCAAAAAACTCAACTCCTATCATATAGAAACCTTTAGTATATATATATATATAAACCTCCTTTCCTTAAAATATTACAAATTGATAGAGGGGTAGAAAAAAGAATTTGTTGCTTAACTATGATATATTAGATGAATTGAAGAATATTTGTATCAAAATTTCTTTGTTACAAGCCATTAAGGAAACTCCAATCCTTGCAAAAACAATAAGAGAGTTGAGTATAAAGAAATCTGGAAGAAAAACAAAATAAGTAAAAAGAATACAATTAGTCAGAAAAATTGTAGATATCATGACGGGAAAAAAAGCCATACAAAAATATTTGGATCCAGGAAGTTCCATTGTAAAAACACACATTAATGGTATTGAGATCCCAAATACATTGATCGACTTAGGAGCAGCCATGAACATCATGAGTAAACAAACAATGGAACAAAAAAACCTCCAAATCTTCAATATACACCAACATTAATGCAATTAGTAGACACATTAGTAATCAAGCCTGATGGTGTATTAAAATACATTTATGTATCCTTAGACTCTTGGGAATATCCAATTGATTTTATGATATTATGTCCCAAGAACAACTTAGGAGGACATCCATTGATATTGGGATGACCTTTGTTAGCTGCAGCTGATGCTTTCATTAGTTGTAGATTTGCTGATATGTTTATTTCTGATGGAATTTCAACAAAGAAATTCAGTCTATATCCTCCAAAAAAAACAATGATAGAAGTAGAAAATGAAGAACTTATGGATGATGACAATGGCATACGATGTATTTTTACTATCTCACAGACTAGTGAAGAAAGTCAAATTCTAAATTCAATAGAAAATCATGAATCATATTCAGAATGTGAGAATAGTCAAAATTTTCAAGAACATTGTAATATTGAAAACTTATCATTGAGACAAATTTATTTATAGTATATGCAAGAATTTGGTAATTATTCAATTGAAATATTTCTAGGTAAAAATTTAAACATAAACAAAAACCTACAAGAATTTCAAAAAGAAGAGTTAATCAAAAAATTGTGAAACATTATTCTACATATGCATGGGAGTACACTGACATGAAAGGAATTAATCCTAAGACTTGTATACATCATATCTATATTGAGGAAAATTCTGGACCAATCAGAGAACCTCAAAGAAGAATGAATCAAAATTTTAGGGAAATTGTAAAGGAACAACTACAAAAACTACTTGATGTAAAATGTATTTATCAAATATAAAACAGTCGGTGGGTTTCACCTTTAGTAATTGTCCCTAAAAAGAATGGAAAATGGAGGGTGTACATTTATTACAGGGAGCTGAATAAAGCTACTTTAAAATATCATTTTCCATTACCTTTCATAGATCATGTTTTAGGTACATTAGCAAGGAAGAAATATTTTTCATTCTTGGATGGTTTTAGTGGGTATAATCAAATTCAAGTAGCACCCAAAGACCAAGATAAAACCACACTTATCATTCCATGGGGAACCTATGCTTACTGAGTACTTCCTTTTGGGTGATGCAATGCACTTGCAACGTTCCAAAGAGTAGTATTAGGAATTTTCTTTGATTTAATACATTATTGTGTGGAAGTGTATATGGATGAATTTATAATCTGTGGAAATTATTTTGAAGAAGCCATTGAAAATTTGGAAAAAATTCTCATAAGACGTAAAGAAGAAAATATCTCATTAAGTCATGAATTTTTTTTTATCATGTTTACTGAAGGAATTGTCTTAGGACACCATATTTGATGGAATGTAATTAAGGTGGACTCATCTAAAGTTGAATTTATTTCCAAATTATCAATCCCAAATTGTCAAAATATGTTAGGATTTTTCTTGGTTTTACAGGATACTATAGAGGATTTATAGAAAACTTCACAAAAATTTCATCTCCACTCTTGAAATTTCTCACTAAGGATTTTGAATTTACCGGAACCCTGAGTGCCAAATGGCATTTGAAACTTTTAAAGAAAAGATATATGAAGAACCCATTTTAGGAGGACCAAACTGGAAATTATCTTTTCATATCTCAACTGATGCTTCAGATACAGAAATGGGAGCTTTATTAGGACAAAAAGACTTCACCCTTTATGCCATATACTATACAAGTAAGAATTTGACTCTTGTTGAGTTAAATTATATTGTTACTGAAAAAGAGTTTATAGTTGGTTTCGATGTTATTAACAAGTTTAGACATTACATCACTAGCTATGAAACCTTCATTCACACAGATCATTATGCAATTAGATATCTAATGAACAAATTTATCATTAATGGCAGAATCACAAGATGGTTTCTACTATTGCAAGAATTCAATATCACCATTTTAGATTGACCTAGAAAACAAAACACAGTTGAAGAATTTTTGTCTAGAATTCAAAATGATAATAATGATACACTAGTAGAGGATAGTTTTCCTAATGAATATATTTTTTCAATATCTACTAAATCTCCATGGTTTGCAGACATTGCCAATTACTTAGCCATAGGAAAAATATCATCATATTTGTTTCCTAGATAAAAGAGAAGGATAATTCAAATGAGTGCATCATATTCATGGGTAAATGATGAATTATACAAGACAGGTCCAAATCTCATCATTAGTTGATGTGTAGGAGAAGATGAAATACCTGAAATATTGAAGCCATGCCTTGATGAGCCTTGTGGAGGAAACTTTGTTGATAAAAGTACTGCTTATAAAATCCTTATTTTAGGATATTATTGGACTTCCATTTTCAAAGATACGAAGGAGTATATTAAAAGATGTGACAGTTGTCAGAGAATGGGGAAAACTATTCGTATAGATGAAATTCCCTTACAAAAATAGGTACTCATCGAACCCTTCGGAAAATGGGCTCTCTATCTTGTGGGACCAATCAATCCACCATCAAGACAGAAGAGGTATATTATTTTATGCACTGGTTATGTCAATAAATGGGTAGAAGCTAAAGCACCTCTTTTTTCTAATGAAAATATTGTATTTTCATTTCCTTTTGAGGATATTTTTACTCGTTTTCGTGTCCTAAGGGAAATTGTGATAGAGCAGAGAACTCATTTTACATAGAAAATGGTGCAAAAGATCGTGGAAATATAAAAAGTCAAGCACAATTCTACTTCATACCATCCATAGGAAAATGGAAAATTGGAGACAACTAATAAAGTGATTGAAGAAATGTGCACAAATACTGTACATTTACATAGAAAGGATTGGGAAGAAACGCTTCCTGAAGCTTTATGGGCCTACCGGACCACATGGAGAAATAAAACAGGACATACTCACTATGAAATTTTTTATGGGAAGCAAATCTTGTTTCCAATAGAGTTCCAAATCATAACCTTCAAAACAACAGTCAAATTGGGACTTGAATTTTCATAAGCACAGAAGAATAGAATGGAACAACTCAATGAGCTTGATGAGATGAGACAAGATGCAGTTCAAAAGTCCAGCCTAGTTTAGCAACAGAGATCCAGATGGCATGATAAATACATAAAAGAAAGAAAATTCTAGGAAGGAGATTGGGCACTTCTATTTGACTCAAACTTCAAATACTTCCAAGGGAAATTTCAAACTCATTGGCTTGGGCCTTATGAAATTTAAAGAGTATTTGATAATCGAGCAGTCAGGATTAGGACTATCGATGAAGAAAAGTTTCCTCTTTGTGTAAATGTACATCGACTAAAGTTCTATCATAAACCACTGACAAAAAAGGAGTTTGTCAAAAAATTTCAAGATAATGTTGATATGAAGTTGGCGAACAAGAATCTTTCTTCTTCCCCAAATTAGCCTTCTTTTTGTTTTTCATATCTAAAAAAAAAGGAAATATATATATATATATATATATATATATATATATATATATATATATATATATATATATATATATATATATATATATATATATATATATGTATATATATATATATATTATTCAAAAAAAATAATAATAAATAAATAATAAATTGTACAAGTATGAAAACCAATCACTAATTGGCATCCTTATACAAAAAATATAAGCTGAAAATCAGAATTTATTTCTGACATCTTATATTTTCTTCATTCCAATTCTAAAAAATATCAAATTCTTTGAATTTCCCTTTATTTAAAAAAAAAATAAAGTTTAGCTACAAAATTGTTGAATTTATGCAGCTCCCATAAAATTCTGCACCTCTTATACACCTCTGCAGCAAAGATGAGTAGGACTTTTTGACAGAACTAGCTGAAGATAAAATTGAAGATCATATCAAATAATGTACTAAAGAACACCTGAGGAATGAAGACAAAGAAGAAACAATAAAGGTTAGCTATATCCAAGGTATGACACAATTTTTTTTTAAATAATACAGTTCAAAACATTGATATATATAAATTAGATGATCATATACTACTAGCTCAAAAATGTTATCATTAAAATTTATTATGCCAAATCGAAATTTAAATCTCATGATTTGCCACCAAACCATCGTTATTATCTCCTTAACGATAAAATCTTTTCTAATCCATTAATAATTTAAACTGTCATGTCCCATGCCGAAAACTCACTCATGCTCCTAAAACCTCACTCATTCACCTTTTTACCTGCACTTCTCTACCATTTCATGACATAACTCATCCAAGTTTTCAAGCTCATACTGAAATCCTTAATTCACCCAATCAAAAGACATAGTCTTGGAGGTAAAACTCTCAGAAAATTATGGGTCTCATTGCGAGAAAAGAGCCTGTGGGAAAGAAATTCATGGAGGGATATCCGTAATTAAAGGAGATACTATAGAAATCACAGTGGTTTAAATTCATAGATAATTTTTATGGGTTTCACAAGGAAGTCACGAAATATTTTGCTAGAGCCTTCAATGGAGTAGATGTTGAAATCAGTAACATCAAAAATACAGTCACAATATCCTTCATGGCCGAAGCCATCGGAATTGCAAAGAGGGGTGAAATATGGTTCAAGAACATTGGAATCAGTGGAGAAGAATGAAAATTCTTCTTGAAAACCCCAGGTATGGACACAAGTATTTTCTAAAAGGGAATTCCTAGCACAGGTATTAAGGGTAAATGGAGAAACATGCTTTTGATAATTCATAAATTTGTTACCTGTGAAGGAAGGTTTGGTTGTATGTTCTTCTATCATGCTAGGTTACTAATGAATTTTCTAGAAGATAAAGAGATAAACCTTCCATAATTTTTACTTAATAGCCTAAGGAAGATGGTAGGGATGGTTCAAAATAAGATTCAGTTCATAGATCATACAGTGTATCATCATGGATTGATAAAAATCCTTACTGAATTTAATTTAAAAATCCTGGGAGATACTTGCGAATATTTCTTAACCCAAAATAATTTTCAAGAAAAAGAAGAAGAGCATCCTAGTGATAACGAAGGAAAAAGAGGTAGAAAGAGAAAATTTGAGAAACTTGTTGTGGATGAACAACCATCTCAAGCACAATCAGAAAATGAAATTCCTATTACACAGTTGTTTGGTCAAGAAACAAATTTATAAAAAGAAAGGAGGTAGTATGAAAGAAAAAGGAAAATTTATAAGCATGGAGAAATAAAAAACTCAAAATCTCCCACAGCTAGTAAGAAGATGCTCTAGACTTAGAAAAACATCCAAAAAGCCACTCCGAAAAGCAATAGAACTTGTTGATTTGTAAGAAAATCTTAAGGTGCCATCACCTATTATTTCTTCTCCCACACAAGATCCAAGTAGAAGAACTCTATAAATTGATCCATTTCAGCAAGAGATATATGATTACATTGAGTCTTTAGAAAGAATAAATGCAAAAAATACATCAAATCTTGAGGAACAACATTCTAGTCCACAAGAACCTCTAGTAAATACTTTAAAACAAGAAAATTTTGAAACAGAGACACTAAATAGGAATATAAAGTAGGAAAATGAAGCTCTGGAGGTGCGGAATCAAATTGAAAAAACCATCAATGACAATACTCTTCTACATTTGGGGTTATGGTTCAAAAATAACAAGAAATTGAAGAAGAAGAATAGATACCTAAACAGACATATCATAAATTTGAAGTATAAACTTCTAATGAATAAACCAAGAGTAGCAGTGACTTTAAAGAAAGGAAAGAAGATGAAGTTAGATGAACTAGAAGAAGTGTCAGAGCATATGAAGTGATAAAGTGAAGACTCATAATTTTGAAATTGCATCAGGACATGCAATGGTCTCTTAGTGGGGTTATGTTGAGCCTCAAGACTGTCTCTATTTTTGACATCTATCTCAGTACTTTTCCTTCATTTTTGACAAAATCCATAAGCTCAATCAGTGTTAATTGGTACATTTTTCAGTCTGAAAAGGTTTTTGAATGATCTCTCTTTTATATTTTAATGTTTCTTATTATTTGGATAAAATTTTTATTTAGTACAAAATTCATGCAATTTTGTAGCTAATATCTGATTCTGCAACTATTGACATTGTTTGACAAGTTTTGAAGAAGAAATAGAGGAGCGTAGTACATGGGTAGTTTGGAAATGATCCACTAATTTATTTTATCCTACTTACCTATCCAACATCGAGAAGGACACTACCTAAAGTCACAGTCAAAGGATTGGTCAAGCAGAAGGCCGAGACAAGCGGGCGAGAAGTTGAAAGCTTCACGATTTTCTCTCCACGTAGAAAATCATGAAAGATATGAAGAATTTGATTCTACTTAGAATTATATTCCAATTTTAATTGACATTTTTTAGGCGAGATCACCTCAAACAGTTAATTTGACTCTGTTATAAATACCGGGTTGTTTTAACCATAGATAAGCTTTATTTTTATTATGATAATGTTACACATTAGAACTCTGTTTTTATCAATTCATGGAGTAGGCGTGTTCAGAATCACTGAAGCATAATTATTTACAAGTGAATTTAGAACCGTTCTGTTGTGGAGGGCCCCTGCATAGAAGAGGTATAGTATTTTAAATCTTTAGTTACTTTGTAGTTTAATTCTTCATGATTTTTGCATAGTTAATTGTTGTGTTTTTTGTATAGTTGAATGCTTCAATCGCTTTGCTTTCCTGAAACATATTGATATCATAATATTTTAACCTTTAAATTTCATGGAATGAAACCATTCTTGCATTCTTTTTCACAGTAAATACATGTTTCATATTTCGTTTCATAGATCACATAAGCATTCTAGTTTTGCACAACAGGTAAATACTATATTTTCTTTCATCATTTAAATTAGCTTTTTTTAATTTACTTAGCATAATTATTTAGATTTAATATTGTTAGGTATGATATTTATATTCATAGAACATAGATTAAAATAGATGCTTTGTTTCATTATTAAATATAATTAGAGTTAACAAGAGACTATGTTTTCATAGGATTAAATTAGACAAATATTTCATTTTTTAGATAGAAGAAAGTTTTGATATATATTTTGCCAAACTTAGATATAGAGGATTAAAAGTTTTGTTCAGATTAAGATATGATTTAATTAGATGTATTTCTCCTTAATTAAATAGGTTTGTAAGTAATTTAGATATATGTTTTTAGAGATAACCTTATCATAATTTCCGACATACAATAGTCTATCATAGTTAAGATTTATCACTTAGATTGACTTATTTTTATGCAATATAGATTTATCATAGATCAATTTCCTTTCTCAGATAAATATTTCCTTTTCTTCCTTCTTAGTTTTATTCTTCAAGAATTAACATTCTTCTTTAAGTGAATTTACTTTCTTATCTTCTCATAGAACTAAAAGACATATAGAAATATCAAAATCCCTTCTTGTTTCTATTTTCATCTTTAGGTTAGTTAAAAATAGAAGTTTCATTAGAGTTTTACTAGTTAAAATTAGACTTCATCATTTCTTAGTTTCTTAATTTAATTTAAACATTATGTTATCTCAAAAGCAGACCCTGATAGGCTATTGGTCAAGAAGACTCTGAGTAACTATTTCAAACCAAACTTTTAGTTTAGGCTTAGCCTCCTCAACACGAGAGGGCTCTCTCAATAGGTTTATGATTTTCAAATAAGGACTAGATGGCTAACTCTATGAGTAAAATGGATAAAAATGGATAATTTGTTGTACTGCTAATCAACAAACATCTATTGGGCTTATGGAGTCAAATGTGTTTTCACATAATATGAATATCAGCTTCATATGGAAGTCAGGGCATTTCAGGGTTTAGATGCATCAACAGAACAGTGGGACAAAAAATAAACATAGTTCATGAACATATGAAGGAAGTTAGAGAACCTTTAGTGAATTCTAAGTAACATACATTTATACCACTGCAAGTAATTGAAAGAGGAAAACCATGAGAATATCAAACATCAATAACCCTTTCTGAATCCTGAGTGATGAAACCAATATCTCTATATTAATATAAAAACACAGTTTTTGCTACAACAAAACAATATCATTGTTAATGTAAATTTCCAACCCTGAGGAATTCGACCTCATGTTACATATAGAGTCTTTAAAACCTTGGATTCTATGATACACCACTAGGAGAATTCTAATTTCCTTTCTTGACACCTATTCTACCCATAAAATAGACTTTTAATTACAAAATGACAAGTAAACCTAAAACAGAGTCCTATTACAAATAGGACTAAAACTCTTTAAACTCTATTCAAAACAACCTTATCTAGATTAAATTACATAATTTTCCAAGTGTATTCAACACATGGTCGAATTTGGACTATAGGATTTAACTCTTCATAACCATATTTTTGTCCTCCACCAAAATAGGAAACAGTCTCCTATTTTCTAGGCATAGGGTCTGTTGAACTCTTGAGACTTTATGGCCATCATAAATGCATAATTTTGAGGTCCATTTGCTGTTATAAAATGAAATAAAACCTTCCAAAATCCTCCCTAAGCTCCATCTATCCAAAAAAATCTCAAACTCTCCAAAATTCATATGAAATAGTACAAAAAGACATCTTCAGCGGTTGCAAGTTATTCTTGTTTTTTCCCTGAAAATTAGGTCTTGGGACAGAGCCTTTATCTTTTCATCCAAAATGTATTTTTAAAAAATGAAGGAGGATTTTGGAAACCATTATTTATTGAACAAAAATGTATCTTTGGTTTTTGAAATACCTCTCCTACTGCCTAGAAACTGTATTTGAACAACCTGTATAAAACTGGAAAATCTTGATTTATGAACATATGTCTTCAAAGAAAGCCTTCTATCTCCCAACTGGTAAGACTTGTGAGAAAATTGAGATAGGTTATTGTAGTTGGGGATTTTATGAAGAGAAACCTCCTTCAGAATTCCAAAAAATGTTCGCATGTGACCAAAAATAGATCTTGCAAAAGACTGCTAAAACTAGAAAACCAAGTTTTTCTCTCAATGACTTTCAGCAGTTTCATAGTGCACTTTAAACCATCAATTTTTACCACCTCATAATGAATTTGAAGAAACTGAAATATTTTTTTGTATTTCATTATGTTAGGAAGAAAAACCTCTTTCAGGTTTCAAAAATGAGTTTTCAATTTCTCAAGAACCCCTCTGGAAAAGACTACTAAAAGAAGAAAAACAGGGTTTTTGACGAAAAAAATGTTGCTTCAGTGGTTTCGTAACATGCGACGAAAATAGCAGAATTTTTGTTGCACAAAATAGGATTTTTACACTGTCTGCACTACGAAAAAATGGATTCGTGGCTAATTCAAAAAAAAAAAATCAAATTATTTGAGATATGACTTCTAAACACAAGGTAAGACTTCTAAGACATGAAATAAGGCTGTCTATGTTTATTTGGTAATTAAAATGAGACTCTAAGACTCTTACCCTATCACCTAACCATTAAAACATGAAATGAACTAATACCTATCTAATACCATGACTCAAACAAAGTAAACTTTCAGATTTTATTATTCATGGAGTGGACCTTGAAGACTTCATTTGAACTTGTAGTACGACCTATATTTTACCAATGACATAAAATGGCTTCTAAACCTCCTTGAAATCATGACCAAAAGTAGAGTTGACACAATGATGTTTTGAGAGTTTTTGGGTGATAACAGTGGCTCCACTTGGGATAGTGTGCCCCTATGGTAGACTAAGAACTGGTATCTCCAGTGCTACAATCCATTCCTTCAAAATAAAACTCTGAAATTCTGCCCAATCTGCTTCAAAATTTTATGGCCTTCACCTTGGGCTCAAGTTTGATGGTCTCTGTAAGAAGCACTCAAACTATACCAACTAAAAAAAAAAATTGCTCAGTCAACCTTGAGCTTATTTGCATATTCATACCTACCCTATCAGCTGTAATCTCCATTTGTAGCTCAAGGAACATGAAAGTTCCAATGAAGCCAATCATCAATCTGATTTGACACTTGAATCTCTTGACTGTGCTCGAACCAAAAGTGAACATTGATGCTGAGATGACCAAAACAACTTATAATGTATCTGATCTTCATAATGCAAATGAAAATGAAACACTGGGGTACAAATCTTTGCGATATATTCAGCTATAGAGTCAAAGAAAGCATGGGAAGTTTGATGCTTCTCATGATATTTTGTAGCTTCGGACAACTCACCCATACTTTGATAAACCACATAAGACTTCAGTTGTGTGCTTTTAAACTACTTTTCAAACTAATTGACAAAAACAGTGTATTCTTCCTCCATCTTTAAGAAGAAAGGTGGCAATGCCCCCTTTTTGTGTTTTGGCATCAAAATCATTTGAAAAGACTGATCTTGATCATTAATACTATGAGATTGAATTTTATCTTTTGAAACTTGAATGTCCTTTTCAATATTCTCTACAACTTCATCCACAAACTAAAACTTATCCTCTGACTTGCACTCAAATGATTTCATATTAGAAGACAAGGTTAAAGAAAAAATTTTACCCTCTTCTTCATTAATTTAATCATCATTTGATATAGGATGATGCAAGAAATGACATCAAGAATCAACCTTTTCCTGTACCTGAGGATTGTAGAAAAATTTTTCCAATATTTCCTCTTGCTGTTTGAATTGACTCTCATTCTCCTGATGATCAAAGGATTGACAAACCTGCTTCAAATTTTCCTCAAAATCAGAGGATATGACATGATTTTAATCAGTAAATTCTTACCG
Organism: Pinus albicaulis; assembly: GCA_034641835.2. Taxonomy (NCBI): domain Eukaryota; kingdom Viridiplantae; phylum Streptophyta; class Pinopsida; order Pinales; family Pinaceae; genus Pinus; species Pinus albicaulis. The sequence goes on from CM076570.1 coordinate 1,255,039,934, forward strand.
AATTTCATTTTCATCCAAGGGAGATGTTATCCTTTCTTCTTGGTGTTCTTCTTGGTGATGAAAGGTATTATCATAAAGAGCCTCTAAAATTTCTTCATCCATGAACTCATCATCTTCATAAAAATTCTCCAAATATTCAAAAAAACTCACAGAATGTTTACAACAGTCTTTAACCAGCAATAAAGAGGGATGACACTCTTTATACATGTCATAGAATTCATTATGAAAATTAGCAAGAGAGTATAATGAACCATTTGCTAAACCTTTATACCAAGACCATGCTTTTCCTTCTAGAGTGGTCATAAACATCTTCAAGAGACAATATTCAGGGAACTAAACCTTAATACTGTGTACATGCAGGTGGAACCTAACCAAATGGAGAGCAGCATTGTATTTCTTTTCATCGTTGAATATTGTAAGATCATCTAACTATTCAACCTTTGGCATAGGCTTTGGAAAACCAAGGATATGAGACCAATTCATAGGGGCATACCTGACATTCATTCTTATGATGGAATTCATCTTGAAATTTCATCTAGCTACTGATATTAAAGCAGTGAATTCACCTTCCAATTTAATTATTTGATATGTGGAGTCGCCAAGGTAGTTCTGCAACCTCAAATGGATTCTGAGCTCCTGCTACCTTCATAAGTTCAGCTTATTGATTTCGGGAATGAGTAATCTTCAGACTCCCAGCAGATGCACCAAAATGTTATCTCAAAATCAGACCCTGAGAGGCTACTGATCAAAAATATTCTGAGTGACTATTTAAAACCAGACTTTTATTTGAGGCCTAGCCTCCTCAACCTAAGAGGGCTCTCTCAATAGGTTTATGATTTTCAAATAAGGATTAGATGGCTAAATCTATGAGTAAAATAGATAAAAATGGATAATTGGTTGTACTAATAATCAAAAAACATCTATTGGGCTTATGGAGTCAAATGTGTTTTCACATAACATGAATATCAGCTTCATATGGAAGTCAAGGCAATTCAGGGTTTAGATGCATCAACAGAACAGTAGGACAGAAAATAAACACAGTTCATGAACATATGAAGGAAGTTAGATCACCTTCAGTGAATTCTAAGTAACATACATTCATTGCACTGCAAGTAATTGAAAGAGGAAAACCATGAGAATATCAAACATCAATAACCCTTTCTGAATCTTGAGTGATGAAACCAATCTCTCTGTATTAATATAAAAACACAGTTTCTGCTACAACAAAACAATATTCTTGTTAATGGAAATTTCCAACCCTGAGGAATTCGACCTCATGCTACATATAGAGTCTTTACAACCTTGGATTCTATGATCCACCACTAGGAGAATTCGAATTTCCTTTCTTGACACCTATTCTACCCATAAAACAAACTTTTAATTACAAAATGACAAGTAAACCTAAAACATAGTCATATTACAAATAGGACTAAAACTCTTTAAACTCTATTCAAAACAACCTTATCTAGATTAAATTACATCATTTTCCAAGTGTATTCAACACATGGTCGAATTTGGACTATAGGCTTTAACTCTTCATAACCATATTTATGTCCTCCACCAAAACAGGAAACGGTCTCCTATTTTCTAGGCATAGGGTCCTTTGAACTCTTGAGACTTTCTGGCCATCATAAATGCATAATTTCGAGTTCCCTTTGCTGTTAGAAAATGAAATAAAACCTTCCAAAATCCTCCGTAAGCTCCAGTTGTCCAAAACCATCTCAAACTCTCCAAAATTCATATGAAAAAGTACAAAAAGACATCTTCAACAGTTGCAAGTTATTCCTGTTTTTTCCCTGAAAATTAGGTCTTGGGGCAGAGCCTTTATCTTTTCATCCAAAATTTATTTTTAAAAACTGAAGGAGGATTTTGGAGACCATGATGTCTTGAAAAAAACCTAACTTTGGTTTTTTAAATACCTCTCCTACTGCCCAGAAACTATCTTTGAACAACCTATATAAAACTAGAAAATCCTGATTTATACAAATATGGCTTCAAAGAAAGCCTTGTATCAGCCAATGGGTAACACTTGTGAGAAACATGAGATAGGTTATTGTATCTAGGCATTTTATGAAGATAAACCTCCTTCATAATTCCAAAATGCATTTGCATGTGGCCAGAAAATGATCTTGAAAAAGACTGCTAAAATGAGAAAACAAAGTTTTTCTCTCAATGACTTTTAGTAGTTTCGTAGCGCACTTTAAACCATCAGTTTCTCCCACCTCATAATTAATTTGAAGAAACTGAAAGAATTTTTTTAGTTCAGTATGATAGGAAGAAAAACCTCTTTCAGTTTTCAAAAATGATTTTTCAGTTGCTCAGGAACCCCTATGGAAAAAGACTACTAAAAGAAGAAAAATGGGGTTTTTGATGAAAAAAAGGCTGCTTCAGTGGTTTCATAGCACACTACGAAAATAGCAGCATTTTCATAGAGAAAAATAGGATTTTTACACTGTCTGCACTATGAAAACGTGGATTCGTGGCTAATTCAAAACAAAATTTTCAAATGATTTGAGATATGAGTTTAAACACAAGGTGAGACTTCTAAGACATGAAATAAGGTTGTCAAGGTTTATTTGGTAATGAAAATGAGACTCTAAGCCTCTTACCCTATCACTTAACCATTAAAACATGAAATGAACTAATACCTATCTACGACCATGACTCAGACAAAGTAAACTTCCAGAGTTTATTATTCATAGAGTGGACCTAGAAGACTTCATTTGAACTTGTAGTATGACCTATCTTTACCAATGGCTTAAAATGGCTTCTAAACCTCCTTGAAATCATGACCAAAAGTAGAGTTGACACAATGATGTTTTGAGAATTTTTGGGTGATAACACATTCAATATAAATACAAAATCCAAAACAAACATATAAAACCAAACACAATGAATTAAGAAAGAAAATGCTTCTAGCATATATAGTGCACCTACTCTTCAAAAGATTACTAACTACGGTCGATAATTTATGATAGAAATTTAAGACATTAAATTGACTAAATAGTAAGTTTTTAAAAATTCTGAGTGTCCTCCTAAGGGAGAGATGTACAATTCCAAAAGAATCTTTTGTTTTAGATGGGAATTCTTACAAATATATAAGCGATATTTGTCCCATAAGGAATCATTTTCCCAAATAAATGTATCATATGTACTAGGATATTGCTGCAAATTTTGAATGAGTTTCAACACTTCTTCATCATTTTTCCATTCCTCCCTTGCTTCGGTTATCCAATCTGGTTGGATAATAGAAATGGAACAATGCAATGATTCCACCTCCTCATCCTTTCTTGACTGTGCATTTGTAAAAATATTTAGCTTTCCTTTTTTTGTAGATGATTTCAAAGTCATAACCCAACATATTTGTGACCCATTTTTGTTTCTTTTCTAAAGATAGTGTTTGTTCCAAAAATTATTTAAGACTATCATGATATTTTTTTACCTTGAAGTTTCTTCCCATTAGGTAAGGTCGTCATTTATTTAGTGCATGTAATATTTACAAAATTTGCTTCTCATAAATAGCTTTTTGTAAATACTTTCCTTTGATTGGATGGATTTCAAAATCAATGTGTATTCCTTATTGCATTAAAACAACATCAATTCCATTTCCTGAGGCATCACATTCCACAATAAAGGTTTTTTTGAAGTATGGCGTAGCTAAGACCGATGCCAGTCACATTGCCTCTTTAAGATGTTCAAAGGCCTTTGTTGCTTCAGGAGTCCATGGAAATTCATATTTATTCAATAATGTTGCTAGAGGTGTTTTCATTCTCCCATAATTCTTAACAAACTTGCAATAATACCCTATTAACCCGAGAAATCCTCGGAACTGCTTTATGGTTGTGGGGGCTTTCCATTACTTAATGGATTTAATCTTGTTATGGTGTACCTTAACACCCACATGAGATAAAATATGGCCTAGATATTCCACCTTTTGTACTCCAAAGAAACATTTGGAGGTTTTTTCATATAATGTTTTCTCCTCCAATAGTTTGAGCACCCTGTCAACATGTTGAACATGATCCTTCCAAAACATACTGCAGATTATTATATCATACAAAAATACCAACAAAAATATTCTAAGAAATGGTTTGAAAATGGAATTCATCAACCCTTGAAATGTAGAAGGTGAATTAGTAAGGCCAAAAGGCATTACCAAAAATTCATAATGACCCTCATGAATTTGAAATGTTGTTTTCATAATATCTTGATTCTTCAATCTAATTTGATGATATCCTGAATGGAGATCCAACTTGGTAAAATAAATTTATCTATGTAATTCATCCAATAATTCATCAATTACAGGAATGGGAAATTTATCTTTGATACTGAGCTTATTGGCCCCCCTATAATCCGGACACATGTGCCATGATCCATCCTTCTTGTACACCAATACTACTAGAGTAGAGAATTAACTTTGACTAGGTTGAATTATACCAGCCTCAAACATCTATGCAACCATACATTCGATTTCTCTCTTTTGGACATAACGATATATGTAAGGCCTAATGTTTGGAGGAACAATTCCTGGACTAGAATGAATAGCATGATCATGATCATGAATAGGTGGGAGTCCTTTAGGAGTTTCAAACACCTTGGAATGATTGTCCAAGACTTTTTAGAGATATAGAGAAATAGATTATTTTGATGTTGGAACTTCTAGTGAGCATAATTGTGCAATTACACCTCATTGTTCTTTCTTTAGAATCTTTGTAATGACATTAGATGTTATTATATTTCTTAGATTACCTGCGATACCCCGTAATTCGACTTCCTTTCCTTCTGAAAAAAATTCAAGAAAATTTCTTGAAAATTAAAAGATACCATCCCCAAAGATTGTAACCATTGTACTCCTATTCAATACATTTACCCCCATGGTTCGCTTGATATTATGAAAATTTCCAGAGAAATTTATAGTTCCTCCATTTGCAACAATCACTTGACATTCTGGTGCTAGGTATAGGAAACAATTCAATTCGTTGGCTACCTTACAATGAATAAAATTATGGGTAATACTCGAATCAATCAACACTATGACATTTTTTTTCTTGATATGTCCTTCTATCTTGAGAGTTTGAGGGGTGGTAATTCCTGCCAATGCATTACAGGATATGGTCAGACTCATTTATTATTTGTCTAGGGTTGGTTCCTGGGGGATATCCTCTTATTTTAAAGTTTCTTGTTCATTTTCTTCCTCCTCTTCACAATATTTGAAAAATAATTTCTTCTCAGCACACTTATGACCTTAGTCTATTTTCTATCACAACTGTAGCAAAGCCATTTTTCTCTTTTTTCTTCCAATTATTATGGTGTCAACCTTGTAGGTTGTGGAAGTCTAAGATTAGCAACACTTCCATCTTTATAGATGTCATTGGTAGGCTTCCTTGTCGCCATAATTTTACTTTCAATTTTCTTGCCAGCCTGAATGCCTTCTCCAGTGAATCAGGTTCCCAAGGGTGAACACCATGTTGGATGTTATCCTTTAAAGTCCCTATCAAGACATCAATCTTTTTTTCCTCTGGAATATCAAATGTGCTCCACCATTGAACCATTTTTTTTTTATTGATCAATTGGCTAAAGAATGTGTTTCTCTTTGTATCCTCACAATGTGCTATCATTTCCTCCATAAAAATTGACCACGTGACAATTTTTTTACGAGAGCAAAGCCATAGATACCATACAAACGTATTTTTCTCTAAATATAAAGTTGCAATGCATACCTTTTGAGTGTTTTTCACATTATGGATATCACAATATTTCTCCATCTGTAGTATCCATGTTACGAGATCCTTTCCATCAAACTTCCTCATATCGATCTTTGGAATATGGTGGGTCTTTAATCCAACATTAGAGTTTATGAAATCACAATCAAAAATTATTTTGTTCTCATCATGAGTTTCCTCTACTACCTTTTCACCATTAGGAATTATTTCTTGTATCAACTTTGTCAAACCTTCCTCCAAACCTTCCATGTCTTCTTTTAGATCATTCTTCATGTCTTCCATGTTGTCTTTCATTTTTTCATTGATCTTAGCTTCCATATCATCCATTTTAGCTTCCATGCCATCCATATTATATTCCATGCCATTCTTTAAACAATCCATATTAGCTTTCACACCTTTCTTCAAACCATCCATATTAGCTTTGACACCTTTCTTCAAAACTTTCATTTTAGTTTTTGTTACTCTTTGCGAGAGAAAAATTTGTTGCACTTGGTATTGTAATTTTGATATATCTGTTGCATTTCTTCCTCTTCATGAGTCATAGTAGAGCCTTCTGAGAGCTTAATGGGTGTTGATTTATTTTTATGGGGTATTTTAGAACCCAATACTAATATCTATGCTTCAATATGCACTAGGAATCGCTTCAAACTTATTTTCCAAACAAGACTTATGCAATTTGGAAAAAAATACACATTCTTCTTTCTTTTGAGGAGCTCGATATTGAAATAGATGTATCTCTATAATTTCAAATCCCTGAGATTTTATCTTCAGTGCTTTATTAGCCTTCTTCATCTTCTATCCAATGCCACATTTCTGACATAATTTGGATTCTTCAAGGAAAAGTTATGCCAAATCTCCTGCAATGGCCTAATTATGTATTAGTTCAGTAGCATGAAATTGTACGACATGCCATGTATCACTATTTCCTTCTTCAACCATGACATCGATACATAGGAAATTTCAATCCATTTACATTTGGCCACTTTTTACAGAATTTCAATCTGATGCTCAGAGAGAGAGTTATTAAAATTTTCCCAAGGTCACCTCTTTGAGATGAAATTCAGGAGCCTCCAAAAACCCTAACTTCCACATATGATATCTCTGAAACTATTTTGAACCAAGATAGGAACTTTTTAAACTAAGCTCCTTAGGATTTCTTCGCAAATGGGTTTTTTTATAGCTTTTTAACCTTCGCAGAAAAAACATTATAGCGAAAATTTGACGATGACTTCTTTGAAGCAGCGAAACCCTAGAATCCAGAGCTTTGATACCAAATGTTATGAAACCAACTCCCACAATATAAGAAAAGAGAGATTAAAGACTTACAAATGAACCACCTCAAGGGGGAAGCCTCCTTTACATTACATAAATGAAAAATTCTTCGATTATTGAAATAAAAAAACCTCCTTTTTATATGTTGGAGTCCATGGGGTCACAATATAATCCTAGCCGACCTAAAAATTGAATAATGTAAGGACATAACAATAAAAATAATGGGATTTTATGGGCTACAATAATAAAAATATGTACCTCTTTATAGGGGTACAAAAATAACAATAAAGGGGCTACACTAACAGCAATAAGGGACTACAGTAGTAATATAGGGACCTAACAGTCAAAGATGGTCAATTTTATTTGTTGAATGAGGGATTGTCCAGTGGTAGTATCTTATTGGTTCGAATTTTTGGGTACATGGAAGGTTCTTAGTGGTTGAAAGTCGGGCTAATGGGGAGAGGACACGTGGCGGAGCCTAGGGCGGCCACGTGCCCCACCAATGGTGGAGATATTTTTTGTTATAAGTCTAGATTGAAGCGTCGGGGCTTGACCCTACGACCTCCCGCACAACACTCATGCCAACTACCAATACACCATACCATAGTTCTTAACATACATACCATGTCGCATATATTTATGTTTGAACTACTTTTCCAGCTGGGAAAGTGGGGGCCAACTGACTTTAGAACCCTAGCAGAGAACTGACGGAGCTAAAACTTAAGCATGAGGATTATGTGCTAATCTGAGGTTTAATTAACTGAATCCATCATTATTAATTCTAAGCCAGAATTATTGCTAATTGTGATTTTAAAGGCTAGACATGCTCAAATAGCACTAAGTGTGATTAATTGGTTTAATGTGAATTATTTTGGCGGTCTGACAAATCTGGCAGAACTTCCAGTTTTAGTGCTAGCTAACCGAATTTAGCCCCAGTTAGCTAAATTTAGGAGAAAATTGTGGAAAAACTAGAGAAGGTCATAAATTTTGGAGTTTTCAACCAAATAAGGAGCAAAAAGGGGCTAGATGACCATATTTGGGCATTTTGAACTCATTAGTGCAAGTTTCAGGAGTAGAAAATCATTGTAAACAAATTATTTTTCAAATTTAAGCATAATATAGAGGCCCAAGCCATGGAAGTTGGACCAAGGAGATGTAGCCTAGGAGGGATGAACTCCTTCATCAAATTCTTGTGTTGATGTGTTGTATGGTGATGTGTTGTACTTTTATTTTATGTTATTCAATCTTTATTTTATGTTAATTTGTTCATAAAAATGACATAAAAATCACTCATGAGACTCATTCACTTGCAACAGAACCTGAACCCTTAAGCACATATAAGACATTGTTTATAGAATCTGAAAGATGACTTAACACAGCAACACTAACATACTTCATTCAAATCATTTTTGGTATCAAATATTTAGGGATTTTTGTGCAAAAAGGCATCTAAATTTTTGCAAGTTTATGTCATGCTTACAAGGTTAAAACTCAAAATAGGAGAAGGGAGGTTGTTTGAGAGCCCTGTAGTTGGGTCAAGAAGAAGAAGGACAAGGTTTCCTAAGTCTTCAACACCAACACATCCTCCATCTGAATTTGAGTCTTAAATGAGCATGTCTCATGAAGGATAACTTAGCATGAAATAAGATGAGAGAGCATTCATAAAAGGAATTTTTGATATGAATGATATAGTTAAGGTCCTCTATGAGGAGATGAAATTAAGGATGCAAGGAGAAATTTCTAAGCCTCTAAGAGGATATGGTTCTCTAGGAGGAGGAGACCATGGAGATGGTAGGAAACCACCATCCACTCCACCATCATGCTCACCACCATCTACACCTTGTTCTTCGTCATCTTCCACTACCACAAATTTTCAATCTGTTCATCCACATACTTCAAAAGGAACTGGTAAATCACCCTTACTTAAACTTGATGTCAAATTTGAGCTACCAACGTATAATGGTGAAGTGAATTCAAAGAAGCTGGATAATTGGATTCGTCAGTTGGAGGTTTATTGTAGGATTCAGAACCTTTAGGAGGATGACATAAATATTCAGTTGGCTTCCTTGAGAATGGAGGGCACAACACTTGTATGGTGGGAAGCAAGGACATAAGATGAGATTAAAATCTAGGGTAGGATCTCAATTTCTTGGTCTAATTTTATTGCTGCCAGTAAAAGGAAATTTACCCTCTAGCTTACATGAAAATTTCCATTATGCACTGGAAGAATGTTAGACAATTGAAGGGAACACTCATGAATTTAGGAGAAGAGATCTTATTTTGGGTGTCAGTTTATCTTCTCAAGAAACTTTGTTAAATTATATTGGGCGTTTGCACAACTATCTTAGACATACTATTCTCATGTTCAATCCCACAAAGTTAGATGAGGTTTACGTTCAAGCCACACATCTAGAAGCAAGAGGGAAACATGGTGCATATGATAAAAGAGATAGTTTCCTTAAGTGTGAAGGTAAAGGAAAGGGTAAGATTAATGGAATAGGAAAGAAAAGTGTTTCTATTAAAATAGAGAAAGAGAAACTCACATGTAAACATTCTTCTAGAAATGGTGATGATGAAAACCATTGTTGGCAAATCCATCCAAATTTGAAGCCAAACAAACTTAAAACCAAAGAGAAGGAGAAAAATGTTTCAATCATTGAACATGACTTAGGTTCATATTCAGGAGATGAAACCAATATTACAACAATGGGTTTAAAAGGTAAGAACATAGAAAGCACTAGTTCTTCAAGTTATTCTAATGTAACTCAAGATGAATATACAAGAATTGAACTCTTTCATATTAGAGTTTTTTCAAAACATACCAAAATATACACACTATTTGATATTGGTTCTCAAGCCAATTTGATTTCTAAAGACTTAGTTAATAGGTTAAATATCGAAACTCTTACACATCTAAGCATTAGGGGAATTTTGAGGTCTAAAATGGGCCTCTTCAGAAAAATGTACAGCCAAAATAAAATTTATAAGAACCAATAGGATTCAAGATGATGATGTCAACCATGGGGGTTGATTCACCATTTTTGGAGTACAAAAGTTAAAAGAATAAAAAATAATAAAATAATAAAATTACTTTTTCAACTCGTATTTTGAACTTATCTCCCTAAGTTTTCACTCAAATTTTGAGTGGGATTACTTGTTGGATGAAAAATTTAATTTCTCATACAAGGAGCACCCATGTTGCATACTTTTGATGGACCCTCCTACACGAAAAATGAGAAATACATGAAAAAACATAATTGCAATCATGATTTTCATGTATTTCTCATTTTTTGTGTAGCAGGATCCATCAAAAGTATGCAACATGGGTACTGCTTCGATGAGAAATTAAATTTTGCATCCAATGAGTGTTTTGGCTTGAAATTTGAGTAAAAACTTAAGGAATTGAGTTGAAAAAATAGGTTTATTATTTTATTTTATTTTTCGCTATAAAATCTGATGCTGTAATCTAATATTATTTTATTCTTTCCACTATTATTTTATAATTTCCTTAGGAGTCACATTTTATACCATAAAATTCCCCTAATGACTTTATCCTGTAGACCAAATATGCAAGAATGCAAACTTTCAGGTGACATGGAAGTGCATCTGAAGGTTTGCAATCAATTTAAACTTTCTTGATGAAGTTGAACTTGATATAGTTCCACTTGAGATTTCAGGCATTGCTTTAGGAAGTCTTTATCTTTATCATAGGAGGGAAATATTTCGTCGCTATGAGAATACTATACCACTTTTTTATGGATGGAATTGAGTACATAGTTAGAGTGCATAAAAATAAGATAAGTTTGTCTCTTATACATGCAGGACAAACGAAGATAATAGTGAATGCAAGTCAAAATTTGGTTTTGCTAACGTTCAAGCATAGTGATGTTTTGAATGAGACCTTTCCAAAAGATGCATCAAATGAACAATATGATTTCATTGAAGTTTCTAATATTTGCAATAAGATGTTTCAGGGCTCTAACATGTTGCCTTTGAAAATAAGTAAACAAGATGAGAAATGTTTGCAGTAGTCCACATCAATGTTCAATAGTGATGGAAACTAGATGTAGGTGAAAGAGAGTGAAAAGGTCAAAGAGAAAGTGCCAAAAAAAATTGACAAAGAGAGCATAGGTTCCACAAGTACATTTTTTTAGTTTCAAAATGGTACATGGCAATGGTGAAAACACTTGGTCAAAAGTCGACACAAGTACAAGGCAAGACAAGTTAAAAATCACCATGTCGACAATATTCGAAATGAGACAGTTTTCAAGTTTCCTTTGATTGATGACTAAGGTGGAAAAAATTTTGTTTCTTCAAGGATAGTTTTTTGTTCTGCAAATTTTAGGAAATTTCAGCATGACGGTGTCTACAATAGCAAGACAGGGTCTCCAGAATCAAGAAAAAAGATTAGTTTTTATGAAAAGCTCATATTGTCAAAATTGGGAAAATTATAGTGGATTGAGGCTGGAAGGGTGAGCGAACTATACCCTCACCCACATGTTTAGTAGTGAATGATATTTTTGGGTCCAAAAGGGTTCCAGTGGGGAGGAATGATCAGGTGCTCATTTTTATTCTCAAAAATAAAATTTCTCAGAATGGCTCGAAACCTGAACGACCACGTAGTGCTCGTCATTCTAAATCTGACACGCTTTCTTTCATGTGAAATGGACCCCTTATGCTCCCATAAATGAGTTTTGTTCGCTTTGATAAAAAGGGAAAATTTGGAAAAAAAAGGCAGACATGTAGCCAAGTCAACAGTTTGTATTGCTGACGTGACATGGTCAAAGATGGTTAATTTTCTTCGTCAAATGAGGGACTTCCAAGTGGCAATATCTTATTGGTTGTAATGTTTAGCAGGTTCTTAGTGGTTGAAATTGGGGCTAATGGGGATAGGACACGTGGTGTAGCCAGGGGATGCTACATGCGCACCCAATGGTTGAGAAAAATTTTGTTATAATTCCGGGCGGAGGCGCCAAGGTTCGACCCCACGACCGCCCACGCACATGCACACCCACTACCAATACACCATACCATAGTTCTTAACATACATACCATACTGCATATATTGATGTTTGAATTGTTTTTCCAACAGAGAAAGTGGGGGCCGGCCCTTAGCATACAACCACGACTCTAGAACCTTGTTGGAGAACCGACGGAGTAAACCTTAAGCGTGAGGGTTATGTGCTAATTTGAGTTTTAATTAACTTAATTCATCATTATTAATGATAATTCAGAATGAGCACTTAGTGTTATTTTAGAGGCTAATCGCGCTTAATTAGCCCAAACTGCACTTAATTGGTTTAATGAAGATTAGTTTGGTGGTCTACCAAATCTGGCAGAACTACCAGTTTTAGCGCTAGCTAACCGTATTTAGCCCCAGTTAGCTAAATTTAGGCCAGAAATTGTGGAAAAATAGGAGAAAGTCATAAATTTTGGAGCTTTCGACCAAATTAGGAGAAAAAAGAGGTTAGATGACAATTTTTTGGCATTTTGAACTCATTGGTGTAGGTTTTAGGAGTAGAAAAACCTTCTAAACAAACAATTTTTCAAATTTGAGCATAATATAGAGGCCCAAGCCATGGAAGTTGAACCAAGGAGATGTAGCCCAGGAGGGGTGAGCTCCTTCATCAAATTCCTATGTTAATGTGTTGTATGATGATAAACTGTACTTTTATGTGATGTTGTTCAGTCTTTCTTTTATGTTAATTTCTTCATAAAAATAACATAAAAATCACCCATGAGACTCATTCACTTGCAAGAGAACCTGAACCCTTAAGCACATATAAGACATTGTTTATAGAATCTGAAAGAGGAATTAGTACAAAAAAACTAACATACTTCATTAAAGTAGCCACCCACCTCTATTAAATTAACCTTTGCTATCGACTAACATTGTTTTCCCAGTGTGATTATGGAGTCTACAGGATTAATGGTTCATTGGGGATCATGCCCTTTTGAATGTTAACACGGATGAGAGACACCACAGAGAAACCACTCTAGTAAACTTACATAGTATGTGGATAACATAGATCAATCACAGTGGTGCCTCATCCAATCCAAAAAATCGAGCATGTGATACCCTCCCTTCACAGAACCACCTTTGGTTGTGAACCGTTGAAGGACCTTCCTTGTTGAAACCATACATGATGTTAAACCATTGTGTAACATGAAGAGGTTTGGCCTGATGGGACCCTTGAGCCTAAGTTGACAAGGAAAGCAACATTGGCACATGGTAATGACAACATGGATTCTACGTGGAATTTATGATCTGATGTGGCATTGTACAATTAGATAAACCTCAAATGGGCATAACTTTCAATATAGGAGTTGGATTGAGATAAAAATTGTATCTTCAAAAAGCTCTCAACGAGCAAGACAATATGGTGATACTTTTTTTGAGATTTCAAGAATTTGTGAAAATGTCATTTTTGTAACATCATATTCATAACATACCTTGGAGATTGGGTTGACTCATAAGTAACACCTCGCACAACTAAGATAGTTCATTGGGGTCGGAAGTATCGTTACAACCACGAGTTTCTAGGTTCAAATCCCCCAATTTTACCCATGGGCTGTGTGTAAGGGGTGACATGACTCACCTAAGGATTATAGTGGTAGTGGCCAGAATCGACCCCATGCCATGCGAGTGTGAGACTGACCCAATAGTCAATTCCTCTAATATAATAATGAGAATAATAATAATATTAAATAATATATATATATATATATATATATATATATATATATATATATATATTATTGAAATAAAACAAACATAAAATAACACTTTCATACCTATCCCAAAAAAACCTATATTCTATCTATTTCTTTATGTATCACTTTGAAATTTTAGAAGTTACTTCACTTTTACTTTATAGTTTTTTCCTAAACTATATTTATATTATTCATTATGTTGATAAGGATTTTATAATTTAGTATGGTGGAGAGGTAATGGGACATTAAATCAACAAGCAAAGTTGTGGAGCAACTAGTCCTTGCCCAAGAACATGATGAACTATTCCAAGTGGCAGCCCCTATAAATTGGCTAGTCCGTAGAAAAAATATAATTGTGGGAAAAGAAACCAACAAGAAACTTGAAATTATGTTTACATAGGTACACAATTTTGTTACTATGAAGTAATAGTTTAAGTTTTCCCTGATCTATTTACTACTTTCAATATTTTAATAATAATGCAAATGAGTGGACGAGAAGTTAATGACATTCATGCAATTTACAGAGGGGCGATTGTTGCTGAAAGCCCTCCTAAATATATAAGTATAAATTAAATTCTTTAGAGGAGTAAACTCATAAAAGATAATAGTTCCAAATTTCTCTTAAAAGAGTCATAAAACCCCAAGCCAAATTTGTGTTAAAACCCTCAATCCTCTTGAGTAAAACATCATTGAGTTGACCAACCATATATAGTTATTAATACAAATGTATAATCTATTTCAATGCATTTTGTGGCTAGAAAGGAAGGATGTGGCGAGACTTCTACTTTTTCTACGAGGCCTAAACAAGGTCACCTAACTCATATGCTTTAACTTATGTTGAAACTACACCTACTAATGGTTAGCTAGCTAAGGAGATGGAACTAGAATAGGGTGTGCTCCCTCTCCTACTGGAACATCGGGTATTGGAACCGGGTCAACGGTCAGTGGTGCTTTCATTCGGCCAACTACTCGGTTTGGAATTGGATATAAAACTGAAATGACTAGATTTTGAACTCAATATAAATAAGGTCACTAAACTCTCGAAATGGAAGGAATGCTATTAGCTCTACCTGTGCCTTTTTATCTAAAATAGGCGGTCCCGACGCACTGAGTCCACTAAGTTAATGGGATCTACTTTCACTTGGTTTGTGATTGAAATAGGAACTAGACTTGGAATTCATGGGTGGCACTGTATTTTGAGGTACGCGATCTGAAAAAGCACTTGCTAGGTCCATTGAAAGGTGTGGCCGGCTAGAAACACGAAGAGCTTGGAGTAGTCTCGGCAAACCTATGTGAAGGCATAGCGATTTCACTTTCACAACATAGCCATACAACTCCCACTATTCGGAATCCTTCCTTCACTCCAGTAATACCGTATGTTGTTGGTTCATCCAAGGAGAGATTCTCCTGGGTAGAGAGCTAATCAAAGAAGGGTTGATTGCAAACTGATCACACTGTAATCATCCATATATAGGCACATTTCAGGATCTGACCATCTATTGGAATTCGGCTACGGAATTGGCTTATCATCATTAACTATTTGCTACGAGGAACTATTTTTGTATAGTTTATTTATTTGATAGAAATTTAAAAACAACAATTTAAAAATTTTTCAAAGTCTGTTAAGAGGACAAGCTGAATGCATGTATACCATGTGTCTCAACTATACAAAAATGAGTTAGTGCGTTAATGCTAGGTGCATTAGATAAGTATGTTTTTTCTTTCTAGCATGCACAGAGAAGTTGAATGGAAGAGCTACCCATTCAGACCAGTGGATGGTAGATAGTGCAGAGAGAAGTCATCGTGGCCACCGAGAAAGACTCCTCGAGGTCAGGCGGCTACAGCTGGAAAGGAAGGAAGGCAAGTTAGGGATGGCAACAATAGGCAACAAGTTAATTGTTGTTTCAATTTAGCTCTGTAGTTTCATTTTTTTGAAAATGTGGTAACACAAATCTATATCAGTCCCTGGTCTTTAACCCGAGGTGCTGTAGAATGTGTCCTAATGAAAAGGGTTTGTTTGATGGGGTGTGTAGGTCTAGAGGAAAATTTCGTTGGAGAGTTGCAAAATCAAGCATGGGCAATCAATGATGGTGTTAAATGTGGGTATGAGTTGGTCATGGCTACTGGAAGCAAGAGAGGCTTCAATCAAGCGTTTGGGAACAGGGGTGAGAAACAGGTGGGAAAGCGGATCCTTAAGCTCCAAACGTGTGGACCCTCTCACCCATCTGGAATGAAAGCACAACATTACAGTAGTAAGCCTCCTCAACATTCTTCTTTGCCATATGAACAATCAGGAGGGGCAGATTCTTCTTCTACCAGTCCAAAGTAAGTTTGGAGAAAATGATCCTTAGAGGATTTTGTTAACATATTTCAACAGTTTATCTTTCTTATAATTTTGATAGGGAAAATAATGTTGTTATTAATCTTGTTTTGATTTACCTGTGTGGAATAATGAATCTCAATTCCACTTTGAAATAATCCCAAAAAGAAATGATGATAGCTGGTTGAGTTTGTTTTTTGAAAAATGCTCTCTACAAACGTTACGCTGCAAAGAAAAACAGTCAAGCTTGGCTAACACATTCATCCATAGGACTTGGGGTTTGGTAATTTTTCATAATTAATAATTCTATTTTCTATCATACCCAACTCAAATTTAAGAAGGGAGAAGGATTTGAACCTAAACAAGATCGGAGGGTTCACTCTGAGGTGCAAGAGCTGAAAGAAGAGGAAACAACATGTTAGTAATTGTTTCAAGTTAGATAAAGATATTTATAAATCATAGAACTAACAAGTTGTAAACCAATTGTAAGCCAAAAGAGGGAAAGACCGAATTTTATTGCAAATACTAAATTTTATTGCACATATTTCTACCCCATAACTATATTTTTGAAAGCATAGTTTTTTGTCTACGAGATTATTTTCTGCACCATAATTGTATTCCTGAACTGCACAAGATTTTCTTCCTCCATCACAACATTTCACCTGTTGTTTGGTCCTGCAATCGATCAATCACTAATTTTAAGCTTGTATTTGACTACAACGATTTGCAAATCTTCATAATCTTCATGCAGAAAGCTATTCAAATAACTGCGTTCAATGTTTTCACAGGGTGTGTGTTTCCTAGCCATATCGACTTCACCACCAAGCCTCCAGCCTCCCCCCTATTCAGAAAACCATGTTGAGAATTGTGTCCCTGCAAGCGGTAAAATGATGGCCATGCTTTATGTGTCTCTGTATCTGACTGCTCTCGGTGCGGGAAGTGTGAAGGCCAATATATCAAGGTTCGGGTCAGACCAGTTCAGTGATGTCAAGGATCCTAAAGAATTTGGGAAGCATGGCATTTTGCGTCTTGTTGTTTTTGGTATGTTCCAAATAAGTATAGATACAGGAGACCTGTTGGAAGCCCTGTTACTTGGATAGCACAAGTGTTTGTTGCAACTTGCAGAAATAGGAAGCGGGGTTTTCCCTCGGAAGCTCCATTGTTGACACCGCAGCAACTGGCATCACATGAAACTGCAATAACATGCACTAGATGGCACCTAAATAACATGCAGAAGTTACTTTAGCCGAGCATTATAGCATTATTGTCCAAACCCTTCAAATATTTACCAGCATTTAATGTTCAAATCTTAATGTTAACATTCGTTTGTATGAACTTGAAATTTTCATTGTATTCCATTTTTTACTTATACTTAACCTAAGTTTAGCCTCATACTTGCCTCAGTATGAGGCCAAATAAGATGAAAATTATACTGATTGGTCAATAGAAAAAATGATCTATCATTGATTGGTTGAGAGAATGTGGTGGGCACATGATACAAAACAAAGCATAGCTTATAAGTTTTAAGCTATATCGATCTTCGTGCAAAGTTAAAAAACCATATCGATTTCGAATGCTATAGTCCCTACCATGCCGCAAGCAGTCGGGACTAATAAATAGACCCATCAAATGATAATGGTGACGACTTCTTCATTTTATGAAAAATATTATAGAGTATTCAATAAAATATTATAACAAAATTTTGAATCAAATAATAATAATAATAAAATATTTAAAAAATATATTTTTATATATATAATTTTAATAAATTAAAAATAAAAATAATTTTATATATACCAATATTAAATTTATTTATAATATAAATAATATTACTAAAAAAATAATAAATCAATTTTATTTTAAAATTTATCAATGAAATCTCTTAAAATCTTTTTATAATTAAAAAAAGATATTGCATCTAGATATTCTTAACATTTAATAAAGTCAAATTAAAAATGAATCTAAAATTTTATCTTGTCATACCTTATACGATCATAACTATATCATAATCATTCATGTTATTTACCAATGTGATTCATGATTATTGTGAAGGCGTTATAATAATCATTTTTGTTTTTATCGATGCGATACATAGCTATAGGTAAATTTACTCTATTTTACCTATTAACCCACGTCAGCTGATGTATACCGCATAAAAGGCATATTATTAAACCGTATTCTACTTTATCCATTGTTCCACATAAGCTCCCAATGACGTGTACCACATCAAATGAATATTACATTAAGGTAGGAACAATTCATTCAAGTTAGTTAAGATTCCCATCTTCGTGGGACTCGCTTAGCGTCAACGAACCTGACAACATTCCACCCCTCAATAGAGTTAAACCTTTTACGATTCCTATTTGGGCCAGAAATATGTAATGTATTAATTAATAATCATAGGAATGTTATATTTGGGAATCTATTAAATAAAAATTACGAGCTGAATTGCGCCATAGACATGACAAGCCCACAATAACATCAACGGGCTTTATAAATTAGTAGAACCATTGAAGCGAAGACTTATCGATGCTATTGCGATAGCATACGAAGCCATGCATTCCATGCATGCCGGTAAGAAGGAGTGTCTCATTATGAAAATTGATCTATACAAAGCTTACGACTTTGTTGATTGGTCATACATTCGTATGATGCTCTTTAAGATTGGGCTAGGGCTACTTCTTCATATTATAAGATGGATTAGGGCATGTATCATCTCTATGGTATTTGTTGTTATTATAAATGGAAGGCCGACAGAATTTTTCGGAGCTGAGCGGGAATTAGACAGGGATGTGCATTATCCCCCCTCATATTTATATTGATTATGGATGGCTTTAGCAGGTTAATGAAGATGGCAGTGACATCTCGATTTATATCTGGATTTTCTTTCTCCAAAGATGTAAGTATCACTCACTCACTCTTTGTAGATGACCTCCTCATTTTCTGCAAAATCATTAGAAACCACTGGTTCTATATACATTACTTGCTATGTCGTTTTGGGAGGGCTGCTAGTCTTTGTACAAATCCTTCCTTATTTCCGAATATGGAGATGAGGAGGAGATCAATTTTATTGGGAATTTCCTTGGTGTTCACATCAAGAAGGCAGAGGATGGCTTCACTTATCTAGGATGTAGAATCAAAGCATGTGGGTATCAGGTGAAGGAATAGAGGTGGCTGGTGGAGAGAGTCAAAGCCAAAATATGCAAATGGACTCATAGGTGGTTTTCATTACGGGGCAGATTGATCATGATCCAAGTTGTCCTTACACAATTAATTGTATACTGGGGCCACTTATTTTACTTTCCAGAGCACATTGTTTCTTGCATTAATCAAATATTGGCTAAATTCCCATGGGGTGGGCTGGGGATGGGCAAAATATTGCATCTCTGTAAGTTTGAACTGTTATGCACGCCTAAAAGGAACGAGGGATGGGGTATCCTGAATATTCGTACTTTCAACACTTCCTTGCTCATCAAGTCTTTATGGAGGGCTATTACCGAGAATGATATTTGGAATGATATCATATAAGTCAAATACCTATGTGGTGACTCGCTCCACAAATTGTACTATGGACAATATAGTATGCCCAGATGTATATCGGCTATATGGCTGGGGTTCAAAAAGATCCTCCCAATCTTTTCTAAAAAACTTGTATGGCGATTTGGAAATGGTTTGAAGATTTCTCTTGGTTCAAATTGAATATATGGTATGGGCGCTGAATCGTTACCCACTATAAGGATTGTCCACAGAGTCTCTCACCAAGGGATTTTTCATCTCTATCAAGTTATACTCTATTGGGCTCATGGGGCTCCCATTATGAAAATGGCTGAGACACTTGGCCTCACTGGAAGGGATGCTGAGGATTGGAAGATATATGTACAAAAGATTCGGATTGCAGGCTTATGCTACAGGTGTGAGGGATATGATCATGTGGGATGGTGTAATTAAGCTAGGGGCAGTGAATGTACAGGAAAAATATGCATATATAATTTCCCTTTCTGCTGTGGAGGGAATTTCTAAGGATTTCTGGCCCTTCTGGCAAAGACGTATTCCTCCCAAGGTCCTATTATTCAGCTGGATGGTATGGAGGAATAAGATCCTCACATGGGACTCCCTCATGCATAGAGGATTCCAGGGTCTGGGCTGGTGTGTACTATGTAATAATGAAGTTGAATTTGCTGAACACCTATACTTTTCATGTTCGGTGGTGCTTAAGATCTGGAAACTTTTTAGACACCACATCATCAATCCATTGTGGATTCCAAAGGATTTCATGGAGGCCACCCATAGATGGGACAATACCAGGGATATTCTTTTATGGAGCTTGCCAGGCAAGGATGATGGGATGTGGGGCATGGATTAATATCTCAAAGGCTGAGAGAATACATATATGCTTGAATGGTGGACATGGTAATAACATCTTAGTGGAACTCATGGCTCTATGGGGTGGTATTTTCGCTAACTTCAACATGAGCATTAAGGAGGCCTATATTTTTGGTGACTCGCACATTGTCATTGATGCTATGGTTGGGAGGTCTGTACTCACCCATCCTAGTTCACAGGGTTGGCTGATGAGGACTTAGCAGTTATGGGTAAAAATTAACAAGCCATCTATGAACCATATCTATAGAGAGATGAACACTAAAGCAGATGGCTTATCAAAAAATGGTATAGGTATGGTTTTTGGTATCATGCAGTTCAAACAGTACAAGAATGACCAATGCATCTGGACAAATGACATCTCTATTCCCTAAACTTGGATGGGATATATGCAAGCGAGCCAGATTATTATATGGGACTGGTAGGCTTCATCATATATGCCTACTGTTTTGTTTATTTGCAGGTTTCCCGGGGGTGATCAAGCGAGCCGGTTAATTTGGTTTTCGTTAGTGCGGATATATCGTATGATCCTAGTTACATTGGGAATGTGATGATATGCTATAAGCCTTCTAATTATGTTTATGTGTTTTTTTCTGATTCCATGATCTACACGAATGCTATTTCTGTTCTGATGCTTTGATATCTGATTTTAGGACTGAAGTCTTTTGATATCTGAAATTATGGTCATATTTTACGATTGTCTGAATGATGGTTTACGAATTAAACTATCCAAATATGTATCACGAATCATGTACTATTTTATCCTGATAATAAACAACATTTTTTTCTTCTGAAAAAAAAAAAGAAAAAAGAAAAAGACTTATCGATGATAGATAACGAACATCGTAGAAAAAAAGAAAACAACTTACATTATCAACCACTATTTCTCCATCACAAATATTTGGTGGAAGATCATTTTTCTATTTTTTAATGAAAAAAATAATACTAGCATTTTCATTCTATTTTTTTGGTCTTGCATTAAAGAATGTAATTAATTATTTTATAATGAATTATTATATAATCGACGCAATGAATACTAAGTGGACTATTCAAAATTCATGAGAAAGTAGTCATTTATGACTACCTCTCATGGAAATAGTCATACATGAATGACTTACCTAACGTAATTGAATCCCAAAAAATATATATATATATATATATCTAATATAGTATAATGCAAAAACCCCTCAATTTAAATACAAAGAGTAAAGGGAGCTCTACTTGAATGGTTCATGAGGCACAATACTTGCTAAGGTTTTGCAAATGGGGTAGCAAGCTAAGTGGGCTTGATTCAGAGAAAACTGCATAGTTAAGTGCGCTTCAGCCAGAGGCAATCTGGGATGGGTGACCTCTTGAGAAGTCCTAGTTACTGAGTGTAAGCCCCAGAAGTGATGATTGACGCTATGTGATTCATTTCATTAGTTTCAATCCCACTTCTTCACCCATGTGAAAATCACCTGATGCAATGAGTGCTAAATAGACTATTCAAAAATCATGAAAAATTAGTCATTTACGACTACCTCTCATGCAAATAGTCATACACTAATGACTTACTTAATACAATTGAATCCAAAACAAAAAATAATATCTAATATAATACACTACAAAACCCCCTCAACTTAAATTAAAAATACATTTTAATTTTATATTTTATTATAAAAAAATCAATAAATAAATATCAACCCATCATCCCCTTATATTTTAAAGGTTCTCATTTCATTATGATTTCCCATTTATGATGGCTTAATGGCAACGTTGTCCTCGTGTATAGTAAAATCATGGATGGAGGACCACTTATCCACATAACTATTGCAAGACAAGCATATAGAATTAAGGACATCATTGTCACGCATAGCAATAATTGGTATGCTTTGGTTTCTCCTACAATCATGCCTTTTTATAGTGTAATCATTTGGATGGAAAAATGTATTAATTAATGATGACGAGGATGTTGTTCCAGTGGTTGGAGACTATGCTTCTTTGATGTTAAGGCTACCTAAAGATAATCGACCATTAAATGATGATGGTCTTTAAGACATGAACATCAGTATTAGGAGTGGTTTAACGTAAAGAGTAATTGAACACG
The DNA here is from genome assembly GCA_034641835.2 of Pinus albicaulis. Classification (NCBI taxonomy): domain Eukaryota; kingdom Viridiplantae; phylum Streptophyta; class Pinopsida; order Pinales; family Pinaceae; genus Pinus; species Pinus albicaulis. Next base: position 1,255,062,429 of record CM076570.1, read on the forward strand.
TAACGGTCATAAGGTGATGAAAAAGGTTCTATTCATCACCTCTCATTATCACTTGCACTAAATAATGAAGAGGTAACTCTAAGGTTCTTATGAATCGACCATTTCTCCCACCCCTTTGTTTTCCATTTCATGTGAGCGGTCCAAACATCATCTTAGTACTCTAAATGTATATTTAAAATCTAAATGTATCTGGGTAAAAGTAAATCATATTATATTTTGCTTTTGAAATTTAATAAACATTTTGTTAATCAATATAAAATCAGAATTGATTTCATTTAAATTATAATAATAGCAATATATTTTAAGGCCAAAATTAAGGCAACATCAAATTAGTATATGAGACATTTTGTTTGTAGAGTAAGGAACTCGTTTCCATGCAATGATTTAATTACTAAATTATATATATGCATATATATATATATATATATATATATATATATATATTACTCTTTTTTGGTTTTGAAATTGTGACTTTTTAGGAGGAAACACTTGCTCCTAACCATAAGGCTGACTCAAGTTGTAAGATAAATTAAGGTTCTAGTTCACTATATTTTAAATTGGTAGCATCGGAGCATGACATGATTTTATTTTTAAAACTTAAAAAAACATTTATGTCCTCGGTTCTAACATATTTTGGATAAGTATGATTTTTTACATAAAGATTGGTACATAAATAACTTCTCTAGGCATTAAAATGGTTGCTTGTTTGTTTGATTACTTTGCATTTTAGCTACTTTGTGTGTGTTTGATTTCTTGCATTACTTGATTAATTTTTTTATGTATATGTATATATATACACATTAATTTAATTTCAATATTTTCATGTTTTGTTTTATGTCTCAAGTTCAGAAAATTTTGATTTTCTCTAAAGTATGTTTTATTGGTATGGTAGAGTGCCCCCATCAGTGCTCATTTTTAGTTGAATAATACACAAAACATGGGTATGGAGGAGATTCTAGAGTTCTCATGCACTCTAGAATCGAGTGCATGTCCCTTAGTACGAGCTATATGTTACCACCAAAGGGGCAACCAATTGAAGAAGCACCCCGAGGGTTGTATAATGCTAACATGCAAGAACACTTTGCTCAAATTTTCTCTTTAAACAACTCGTTCATGTTCTTATGTAGTTTCTCAGTAGGCTTAACCATGATGAATAATATGAGTTCCTTAACTCATATGGTATACAAATTGATGTTTTCATGATCATTTGATGCACACATATGTAACTAGATCATGTTACTGTGGCTTTTATCAATGGTGACAATTGTTATTATCAAATTAGAACTTAAAAACACTTCATAATCTTCTAATTTCATTGATATCTCTTATCATATTATGTACGACATTTTTTATTCATGAAATATGCCATTTCCCATAGTGAGGCTATATTACTGGGTGGCCTGTTAAGGTAATGTTCTATCTCCCTTTCATACATAACACTTTTCCCTTGATCCCTTCAAATTCATTCTAATTATGAAAAATGATTTGTTTTCCTTCATGATTTCCTTCTAAAGGGGCCTTATAAAAAGTGTTAAAAATACTGAGAGAAATTAAGTGGGAGACATAAATTTACTAGCAAAAAAAATACACACACACATACACACATAAACACAATGTTTATCTTGGAAAAACCCCAATCTGAGGAAAAAATAGCTAATAATATATTATGTTAGTCTTTTGGCCAAAACATGTCCAAGTCAACTAATTGAGCCATCACTGTTCACAACTCTAACACATTACAAATAAGTATTCAATCCATTTAAGGGCTTCATTACATGTAATCCATGGGAAAAACCATGGGAAACAAAAACCATGTGCCCAAAACTACCACTATTTAACTGAGAAACTTTGAGTCTTTTGCCATGTCAAGTTTTACCTAGGAATACCCCCTTAAACCTTGAAATGGTGTTTCCCTTCACCAAATCCAACCAAACTGGCCAATTTAGCTAGCACCACTCACTCTTATGCCCTACCCCAATCAAATTTTATATCAAGGGTATCTAGTAATTCAACATGTCTCTTCCCACCAAGTTCTAACTCCATACTTTACCAGTAATTTCCTAGGGGTACACATGCCTTACTAGATCTTTACATCCGTATGCCCATTTACATGCAATTAAAAAAGTTCTAATTATTATAAATTTTTATTGTTGTTATCTCGACACTTATGTTTCCATCCTTTCATCTTGGCACACTTGATGCTCTCCTCACCCATGTATAGCCACATTCTCAGTGTCCACTATAAATCGTATCATTGAAGCATTCAATGAAACATTTTGTGTGCATCTGTGGCATAAATTACCTAGTCATATGCTTCCTTGGTGATGGTTGATCCAACAATGATTTTTGGCTTGATGGGGGCCTAGACCCAGGTTCAAAGATGGATGCCTGAAAAAAGAAAACCCACTATTACTAGCCCTTTCGGGAACGATCTATTGCGCAGACCAAAGTATCACCTAAGGCAATATAGGGGGATGCTAGAACCATGTTTCTACATCTAGAGGAATAACTGAGTGTGGCTTTATAGCTTATCTTCCTTCCAATATGTGACTGAGCTTCACAGATATGAGATATGAATGATATAGGGTTCAACACTTCTATTGAACTAACTTGCAGATTGCACAATTATACTTTAACAATCATAAAATAACATAAATAACCATCAACAGTACTTCGCAATGTAATTATAGATTAGAACCCTTACTTAGCACATATAACATAAAATATAGGTAAAGAAAACACATAAACTCAAAACACAAATATGTCTTCAAAAGTATTTCATAATGCTCAAATCCTCCCAATACAACCAGTTCCACCCTGCGCACTTAGCTACAGGGATATGTGCACTCAGTTGCAAACTTCTTAGGTTCTCCACACACTCAGCTGCAGGAGCCTTTTCTCTTCCTAAACCACAGAAACATGACTCAAAATAACTTTACATCCAAGTGCATTCTATCATCAACCTATCATAGTATATCTTTTAAGATCTGTCCTATACTCCTTATATAGTCTTTTACATTTACAATACCATGGTTTGAAAACCATGGGCAGAGCTCAAGGCACACAAAATATTCCCATCCCTTTAAAAAATAACACTACAAGGAAAAGACCCTCTAGCGGATGTTTTTCAGGAACCCCTTATAAAAATACACCATACATCTGTTTCTAGTGGAGGTTACTAGAGGAGGTTGGCGGGTGGAGGGTTTTGCAGATGTTTTTTTATTGGTGTGCTTATCATCCAACATCGCACTAGTGCTCACTACAAGAGAAAGCACTGGTGCACAAAAAAAATTGGCACACCGAACACTGTGCGCTCCGTACAAACCCACCCACTACGTCGTATTACTATAGAGCACCGGTGCTTCACAACTCCTTCGCTCCGGTGCATCATAAAACACCACGCCAAAACCGAAACCGCCTGGTGCGGTATTAAGAAACCACACCGGTGCATCATAAAAAAATGCGCCAATACAAAAACCGATCAGTGCATTCATAAGAAACAACATTGGTATGCCTGTAAACCACGCACACTAGCAAAGGGTTAAATAAAAAAAAATTATGGCAAAAAAATCGGATTTTTCACTTTTTTCAGTGCTCTAGAGCTCTCAATCATCGGTGCACTCTATAAGAGAAAGCACCGGTGCGCACAAAACATTGGCACACCAGACATTGTGTGCTCCATACACACTGGCCCGATGCGTTCTATTACTGTAAAGCACTGATGCTTCACAAATCTTTCGTGTCGATGCATCATAAAACACTGTGCCAAAACAGAAACTGCACTGGTGCATCATAAAACACCGCGCCAAAATAGAAACGGATCGGTGCGTTCATATGAAATAGCACCGGTGCACCTATAAAACCCATGCACTAAGACAGGGTTAAATAAATAAAAAATTACGGCCAAAAAACCACATTTTTCACTTTTCTCAGTGCTCGAGAGCTCTCAATCACTGGCGCGCTCTACGAGAGAAAGCATCGGTCACAAAAAACATTGGCACACTAGACACCATGAATCCTATTACTGTAGAGCACCGGTGCTTCACAACTATTTTGCCCCGGTGCATCATAAAACACCGCGCCAAAACAGAAACAACCCGGTGCGATGTTAAGAAACCGCACCAGTGCATCATAAAACACTATGCCAAAACTGAAACCGTCGGGTGCAATCTTAAGCAACTACACTGGTGCACCTATAAAACATCGCACACCGGAACAGGGTTAAATAAAAAATAATTATGGCCAAAAAACTACATTTTTCACTTTTCTCAGTGCTCAAGAGCTCTCAAGCACTGGTGAAATTTCTCCTTCTCTGGGCCACCCTGACATCGGTGCTCCCATTACACCCATTGCATGCACTGCTGCTGTGCATTGCCCACCAATCTCCAGCTTTCATTTTGCAAAATGGTGGGAAAAATTTCTTTTGCAAATTATACAGCCAATATGCCTCCTCGACAGAGAAATGTACAGGTATTTTTCTTGTTTTTCCATAATTAAGCTTTTTAGCGAATCAGAATTTGAAATAACCTTAAAACTAACTGTTTAAAAAGAAAAAAATAAATTGTCACGCAGTGCACACGAGCCATTCGACTTGGACCGATAAGCAGTGCTGCCTGTAAAATTTACACGCTGCACCACAACAGGTGCTAACGGTATCCGCACAATTTTCAGGGCAGTACCGAAACGCGCCCCGTGTTATTTTAAAATTTAAAAAAAAGTGTGGTACGGTCATTTATTTGGTCACACCATTGACCATCAGAATAGCAACGCGGTGCGTTGATGGAAATATCCACCCTGGTGTCTGTTAGCACACCGCATTCGACATTTTGACAGGGTCAATGATGCAGCCAGGTAAAAAATCACATCGTTGCCTATGTAATTTGTCAGGAATTCAGTGTGCCGACACAACTATACTCGCCAAGGCGTATATTTTAGTCAGCGCACCACTCTTCTGACACCATATATAGTCAAAGGTGCTTTAAAAAATTTTAGGTGCACCGCATACGGTGTGTTTTATGTCATCTGGGGCACCGCCTCTGGTGCGCTACAAACAAACAGTGCACCGGAACTGGCGCATGATTTTTTTTGTGGTGCACCAACTGGTCCTTTTTTTTTCAAAGAAGATTATATATGTATATTCCTAAATGCATGTCTGATTCAATAAAAAAATTATTTAATATGTCAATGATTCAGAGAGAAGAGGAGGAACAACAACAACAATAGGCGAAGCAGTATGACACACTTCGCCAGTGGGAGGCACGAGAGAGGGAGAGAGATGCATACCGTCACCCTATTATAGAAGATACCCAGGGGCTCCTAAGGCAAGTAGGCCTCCTCAAGTTCTATGAGGAGGATACTTCCCTAAAGGCCCATAGTGTGTTTTTGAGACATCTTATCCATAGGTGGAATGCCCACCAACAGGCTTTCAAGGTTGGTCCTAACTAGTGGTACACACCCACTGAGGAGGATATATATTTCGTTACAGGGCTATCGAGGAGAGGGGTGTATTTTCCCTCGTTCCCAAAGGTTCCAGCTGGTTGTGTAGCAAGGAGTCAGTTAGTTTACTCCCAGAGATACATTGGAGCAGATGTACTATCTCCTTTAGAGTTTCAGGTTGTTGGAGGTTAGTTACGTATTGGTGCATTTGGTAGACAGGACGTGCAGTGCCTCTCACTTCTCACTTCAACCATTTCACACAACACTAGTGACGTGAAACACATTAGTTGATCACTTCTATATTATTTTGATTCTTTAGTACAGGAGCCACAACTTTTCAGGTGGTCTACCATTTTTTTGCGGCAGTTCTGTACGGCCTTAGATAGATGTCATGCTCATGCACAATGAAGGGTCAACTTCCCTTTTTCTTTAGAGAATTTTTGTTTATTTTTTGAGAGGTTTCCAGAGATGAGGCATAATTTTTTCGGCAGCCTCGTAGGCCGATGTTGGAGGCCCAGATGCACATGTGGGGGCAGATGATGCCCAAGAGGGGAGAGACTATGTTTTCAGCTAGGATATCACATGATACACTGGACTTACTATCCAGTGTTGACGAGTTGCATCCCTTCATTATGGTCCCCTCTTCTTATGTTGGATTGGATTGGAAAGGGTGTGCCAACATCCTCTTCACAGATGATGAGCCGCCAGATGATAGAGGTAATATTATTGTTTTATTTATATATATTATAACATGTTATTTAACTTGTTTTTATTAAATTATGTAGTAAAATTGTCTAATTATTGTTGTGTACTTGTATATATTTTGCAGAAATTGGTTCTTTTGATGGTGACGAGATGCCACCACCACCACATGATGCAGGTGTGGATCCTGATTATGATCAGGGCATGGTAGATGCCAAGGATCATGATCAGGAGGCTGGTGCAGAGAGACATTTTCTTGCTTGTGTGCCAATACCGTCTTTTGCTAGGTGTGATCGACTTGATACTAGATACAGGATGGAGTTGGGTGACCAACTTAGTGCATTGATTGTTTAGGCGGGCATTAGGCCCGCTCATTATAGAGACATACCAGCTGATGATAGGCTATTATAGATATGGAGAGGCATGCCACGTGACATGTACAACCTGATGCGGCATGTCATAGGAGCTATGATGACTGTTACGTGACTAAGGAGGATTGTTGCATGTTATAGGTGTGGTTGAGCTGCAACACATGATAGATAGTCCGCGAGTAGCAACTCATCATCTCATGATCGTTCACCTCGCACCGCACTTGATGAGCATGAGGCTCCACTAGAATCTAGCAGTCATCGTGGAGATGAGGTTGAACCATCGGCCACGTCCAGTCAGCAGCTTGCAACATCCATGAGTACTAGTCATGATCATGAGTAGGTTGGACCATCGACCGTCAAGGCTGCACCATTGACTGAGAAGGCCTCCACTAGTACTGTTATTGATGTTGCACTACCACTAGCTGATCTATGACATTTATATTACAATTGTATATTTTTAACATTATTCGCTTTGTCTATATATATATATATATATATATCGTGTCTTATATATATATATATATATATATATATATATATATATATATATATATATATATATATATATATATATATATATATATATATGTATGTGTGCACATATATATATATATATATATATATATACATATATACATACACAAAGATATATCTATATATATATATATATATATATATATATATATATATATATATATATATATATATATATATATGTATATATATGGTCCATGTATTTTATGTTCATGTTGCAGTTGTACATAATTTACATGTTGGTGATCATCATGATGTGTATATTGTTAGGTCATGTTAGATATGTTCATTTAATGTGCAACTTGCAGATAGATGTGTATGTTATAGCATGAGTTATTTGATATGAGACGTATATTTTATGTTTGTATTGTGATGATGTTAATATATAATGTTAATTTGATGTTTGAATGTGTTTTTTAGTCGAATATGATGTTAGCACAATAGTTATCATGATCATGATGTTTATTAACTAATTTAATATTAAATGACCATGATATTTATTAAATATTATGTCATGATTGTAATTTAAATTTAAATTTTAATTGTATGTAAAACTGTAAAATTGTATTTGTATTTGTAATTGTAATTTTAACTGTAATCGTATGTAAAATATTTAATGTAAAATTTTTATTGTAATTGCAATATTTAATTTATTGTGAAATGATTGTAATTGTAATTTTAATTGTAATTGTAATTCTAATTGTATGTAAAATTCTAAAATTGTATTTGTATTTGTAATTGGAATTGTAATTTTAACTGTAATTGTATGTAAAATATTTATTAATGTAAAATGTTAATTGTAATTATATATATGACAAATTGTAAAATTTTAATTCTAATTATAATGTAGAAATTTATTAATACTGATGTATTACCAGATTCTCCTAATCTAAAAATATTTATCTTCTTTCTAAATACAAAATCTTTCCATTTTTAAACTTGCGCAAATTAAAAACTCAATTGCAAACACATGTGAATAATTCAATCGCACATAACATAGATGTTTAAATGGGAAAGCTTAAAGCTAAAAACCCCAAATATAATATATTATGTATATCAATGGAATCATGTAATAATCTCATACAAATCTTAGTACATCAAGCTCTCAGTACGATAAAAAATCATTACACACTGTCATGCAGAAATTTGCATCTCCATGCACCAATTTCTTGCCTCCTGAGAGCCCTACCTCCACTACGCAATCCCTGCTGAAGAAGACCCCTGAATGAATTCAAATTGGCCTTGCCTTGACATCACAATCCTCATTGGCAACTCCAATGTGTGTCTGATGCATTGAATGCATCACTATAGTCACAACAAATAGTCCATCTCACCCTTTCACCTATCTCTCCACTAGGTCTCCACTAGAACTGACATGCAAGTAGTTAACTATTGTATTTTTTAGTTGTTATTAAGTTATTAGTCGTGAATTAATTAACTCATTAATTCACTTAACTCTCACTAGTGTACCTTTCAGTTAGACTATATACAACTAGGTCAACTGAGTTTAACTCACTTAATTGAGTTAAACTGAATAACAACTCCCGTAACTACTCTTCCAACTCTGTCATAACTTTTCCAATTCAGTTCTAAATGAGTCCTCCATGCATGAGCCACCAATAACCCTAGGAATTGCGTAATTCCTTCAGCCCACTGATTTTCCAAATATGTTCACTGAAATAAATTGCTCCAAGATAATAAGTTGATATTTATTGTTGGATTATTATTAAGGGCTAATAATAATTGACATGCACCTATTTTTAGATCGACGATCTATAAATAGACTTCGCCCAATATTCTAAAAATAGAATTTGATCTATTTTCCACATTTGACCAACCATCTACAAATAGCATCCTGCAACTTATAGAATATGCCCACCATGTCTAAAAATAGACATACACCTAAAAATAGCCCGCGGGCCCCACTTAGTGAAGGTGCTTACTTTTCAGTAAGCTCATCATCTTGTTGAATCTCAACACTCCCTCTCAACAATATAGGGATTATCCTTCAACCTGATCCTACCTCTATGGTATTCCAATTTTCTCCTGCCGAGCGCCTTCGTCAGAATATCTACATCCTGATCTTCCGTAGGAATGTACTGAAGAAACATGATCTTCCACTGCACACAATCTCTAATATGATGATACCAGATATGAATATGTTTAGATCTATCATGAAACACAGGCTTAATGAAGAGTTTAATGCAACTATAATTATCACAATTTATCACTATAGGATCTAAATGTGAACCAAACAAACCGACCAGGATTTTCCTCATCCAGATAGCTTCACATGCAGCTTGACTTGCTACCATGTATTATTCTTCCACTGAACTGAGTGCCATGGATATTTTTTTTCTACTATACCAAGAAACTGTTGTAGATGCGATACTGAAAACACCTCCTGATGTGCTCTTTCTGTTCATTTGGTTTCCTGCCCAATCTGCATCCGTGAAGCCATGCAACTTCACCTCATCCGTCTGTCTATACCATAAGCCATACTTAGATGTGCCCCTGAGATACCTCAGGACATGCTTTCCTGCCTTCCAAAAGAGCTTGGTAGGCTTAACCATCGCTTGTGAAAGATGGTTCACTGCATAGCATATGTCCAGTCTTGTATTAACTAAATACATGAGCGAACCCACCAACTGTTTATAAACAATGGCATCCACTACCTCTGCCGATGTAGCATACTCTTTCCTCCAATTTCCTGGAAGAGGAGTATCCAGGCTTGCAAATTCTCCATGTGAAAACTAACCAAGTGTCTCCCGCGAGCATAATTGCCTTGAGACACAAACAATTCACCTTCCCGCTGCCATATTTCCAATCCAATGAAATAATGAAGGAGGCCCAAATCCTTCATCTCAAACTCCTTTGCAAGATCTGCCTTGCATGAGTGTATCAACTGCTCATCACCCATTAGTATTAAATCATCAACATAAAGAACAATGATTAAAAGCTTACCCTCCACCACAATTTGGTATAGGTTTGCATTCGCCTCACTCTTGGTGAAGCCAAGTCCAGTGAAATAGTTGTCGATCCGTGTGTACCAAGCACAAGGTGCTTTTTTCAGCCCATATAACGCCCTTTTGAGTCTACACACATGCGACTCGCTGTTGAATATCTCAAATACTTCAGGCTGCTCAATGTACACCTCTTCCTCAATGATCCCATTAAGGAATGCAGTCTTCAAATCCATATGATTAATGTGCCAACCCATCTGCACTGAGAGAGCAAGGATGGTCCTTATGGAAGAATACCATGTGACAGGTGCAAAGGTTTCTTCATAATCAATCCCCTCAATCTGTGAGAAGCCTCGGGCAACAAATCTTTTCTTATACTTCTTGATGCTCCCATCAACAACTTGCTTTACCTTGTAGATCCATTTCAAATCTACCACTGATTTACCCACTGGCCTTGGAAAAATATCCAAGGAAAATTTTAAGGATGGAAAATTATTTTGAAGTCTAAAAAATTGGTGAATCTCACTAGTCCCTAATATGAAAACTATAAAATGTTTATTGATGTATTTGTAAAATTATTTAAATTTAAAATGATATTATATATATTTTCTATATAATATTGGCAATTTTTAAGGTAAAATAATTTTATATTGTAAAATTTGGGCGAATCATTTTTATAAAAAAAAGGGAAATTGGCGAATCTTTTTTTTGGAAAAACCATGGAAAATTAGCCCACCTGCGAATATTAGCCCCTAAAATTTTCCATGAGTCAATATCCCAAGCATTGTTTTTGACAATGGAGTCATACTCCTCCACCATGGCATCTACCCATGCAGGCTCCTGCACTAATTCTTCAAAAGAAGATGGCTCTGTCATGACACACTTGCTCATAAGAGCCATGTATCTAGTAAATAGGTCAAGTGACTATCTCTGTCTGCACTGTGATGTAGGGACTCCTACATTCTCTACCGCATCAAGCTTTAGTATCTTAGCTTCTGTGGTACACTTTATGCCAGATCTGATGTTCCGTTCTGCATGAGTGGACTCCTCCACTCCATGAATCTCCTCCTGTGGCTGATCCACATCTAGAGGCTCATCTTTGGGAACAAGAAGTTCCTCCTCTGCATGCAAGTGTAGCTCCCTCTCAAGCGACAACTTCATGGATTTCACCTCATTTAATTTTATATCTCGTCACACCACAATCATTCGACTATTTGGAAACTACACACGACAATTATGGAGTGTTTCTGTGTACTCGAAAAATATCCCAACTTCTGTAGTTGGCTCCAACTTCTTCCTTGCGTCCTTTGTCACATGAATGTAGACAGATGAGCCAAAAATCTTCAAATGAGAAATATCAGGCTTCTTACTAGTAAAAGCTTCTTTAGGTGCACTCATGCCAAGTGCTCTATGAGGACAATGATTTTGCACATAAACCATAGTGTTGCATGCTTCCTCCCACAAGTGCATCGGTAGGCCTTGGTCATGCAACATTGCTTGTGCAGCACCCATGATCATTTTGTTCTTCCTCTCTGCAACCCCATTCTGCAATGGGTTGTGAGGCGCTATGATTTCTCTTCTAATTACTTCTTTGCTACAGAAGTCTTTGAATTCGTTCGAGATATATTCACCACCATTATCGCTCTGTAGAGCCTTCACTTGCTTCCCCGACTCCTTCTCCACTAATTCTTTAAACTCACAGAACTTATACAATGTTTTGCTCTTCTTTTGCATGAAGAGGATCCAACATTTACGAGAGTATTCATCAAAAAATATAACATAATACCTGTTTTTTTTTGTTGAAGCAACCGAGAAAGGTCCGCACACGTCTGTCTGAATTCTCTCCAGGATCACCGAAGCACAGTTCTCCTTCTCATGAAAGGTGGTCTTCACAATCTTACCTATAGTACATCACTTGCACTGATTTGACTGCATAAGAGTACCCTTGGGAAGTCCAATAGAAATATTCTAAAAAATCTCCAAGGCGCCATGGTGAATATGGCCCAATCTCCTGTGCCATAACTTGCCCTCATCCCTGCTCACCACTTCTTCTGCTTTGCCCATCATTTCCGCACAGCCATCTACCTCCAGCTTGTAGAGATTCTTAACTCGAATCCCTATCCTCTTGGTTTGATCCATTGTTTTATGTCGAAGGAAATATTTCCCCTCACTGAAAACAAGGTCATAACCTCTGTCTTCCAACAATGCGACCGAGACCAAGTTCTTCTTCAGACCTGGAACATGCATAACATATTTCAACATAAATGATTTACCTACCTCCCTCTCAAAGGTAATGGTTCCAATTCTGGTCGCAATGTATCTACCATTGTCACCCATCTCTATATGCATTTGGAGATCCTTCTCCTCCAAGTCACTAAACAACTCCTTCTCTCCAGTCATATGGAAAGACGCACCACTATCAAGATACCACACCAATCCCATTGTGCTTGAAACCAAACATGCAATCAAGGAGAAATCAAGTTCAAATTTTCAGGCCAAGGCCTCTCTAGTTGCAGCTCTAGAAGCCTTCTCATTCTTCTTTTTCTGTGGGCATTTAGTGGCGAGATGCCCATGTTCGTGACAGTGAAAACCCTTCACTTTGGACAAATCTAGCTTCTTTCCTTTAGCCTCAGATTTTGGATGGGTTTTATTCCCATTCCCTTTCCTTGATTTGGTAGCCAAAGCGCAATTTTCTTCATTATCATTCTTCTATGAAGAGCCATCCCTGGTATTCTGCCTTATCTCCTCCTGCACAAGATCTGACCAAAGCCGCTCCCAATCCTTCAGTTTCTCCTATCCATTGACAAAGTCTTTGTATCTGTGCCAACTCTTCGGAAGCCTAAGGAGAGCCAAGCTCACCAAGTCATCATCTGCAACTGTGAACCCCACACTTCCCAATTCATCCCCACATTGGACAAACTTCGTGATATATTTTGAAATACTGTTGCCCTTCTCCATTTTTATTTTTCTAAGCTTATTTTCAGCACTAACATCCTGTGGTTGCTGCTACTTTGGAAAATATTTGTCAGAGCCTTTCACATTGCAAATGGATTGGCTTTCCCGTGAAGGCTTGACACAATATTGTCTTTCACACCTTCCAAAAAAATTATTCTTCTCTTTGCTACCTTCTTTTGCCATGCGTCAAGTCCTCCAGCATCGCTAGAAGCAGGCTTAGGAACATCGCTATCGATTAACTCCTTCAGTCCATTATCTTCAAGCACCGCCTACATCCTATCCTTCCAGGTTATGTAATTCAAGCTAAACTCAAGGGCATACTCCAATCGCAACCCATTGAAATACATTTCAATTAATAATCAATTTTCACACCAAGAAATTTCTACAACAAATTAGAATTGTCCACCAGCACAAAACTTAGCACTTATTCACAATTGCAATCTCCAGTGATTAACACTGCTCTAACACCATGTATAAATTTATTAATATTGATGTATTATTTGTTTTCTCCTGATCTAACAATATTTATCTTCTTGCTAAATACAAAATCCTTCCACTGTTAAATTTACGGAAAATTAAAACTCAATTGCAAACACATGTGAATAATTCAATCGCACATAACACAGTTGTTTAAAGGGAAAGCTTAAAGCTAAAAACCCCAAATATCATATATTATTTATACCAATGGAATCATGTAATAATCTCATACAAAGCTTAGTACATCAAGCTCTTAGTACAATCAACAATCATTACACACTGTCATGCAAAAATTTGCATCTTCATGCACCATGCACCAATTTCTTGCCTCCTGCTAACCTTGCCTCCACTACACAATCCCTGCTAAAGAAGACGCCTGAATGAATTCAAATTGGCCTTTCCTTGACTGTGCAATCCTCATTGGAAACTGTAATGTGTGTAAAATGCATTGAATGCATCACTATAGTCACAACAGATAGTCCATCTCACCCTTTCACCTATCTCTCCACTGGGTCTCCACTGGAACTGACACGCAAGTATTTAAATATTGTATTTGTTCAGTTGTTAGTGAGTTATCAACTCTCACTAGTGTATCTTTCAGTTAGACTAGATAAAACTAGCTCAACTGAGTTTAACTCACTTAATTGAGTTAAACTGAATAATAATTCCCATAACTACTCTTCCAACTCTATCATAACTTTGCCACTTCAGTTCTAACTGAGTTCTCCATGCATGAGACACCAATAACCCTAGGAATTTCTAATTCCTTCAGCCCACTGATTTTCCAAATTTTTTCACTGAAATAAAGTGCTCCAAGAGAATAACTTGATATTTATTGTCAGATTATTATTAAGGGCAAATAATAATTGACATGCACCTATTTTTAGATCGACAATCTATAAATAGACTTCGCCCAATATTATAAAAATATAATTTCATCTATTTTCCACATTTGACCAAACATCTACAAATAGCATTCCAAAACTTATAGAATATACTCACCATGTCTAAAAATAGACATAGACCTAAAAGTAGCCTACGGGCCCCACTTAGTGAAGGTGCTTACTTTTCACTAAGCTCATCATCTTGTTGAATCTCAACAACTAATTGTATGGAAAATTATAAAATTGTAATTGTATGTAAAATATTTGTAAAATTTTAATTGTATTATTGTGAAATGATTGTAATTGTAAAATTTTAGTTGTAAATGTAATTGTACGTAAAATTAAAATTCAAATTCTAATTCAAATTCTAATTCTAATTGTATGTGAAATTGTAAAATTATAATTCTAATTCTAATTCTAATTCTAATTCTAATTGTATGTAAAATATTTTTAAAATTTTAATTGTATTAATGTGAAATGATTTTATTAGAATATTAAAATTTGTAAATAATTGTAAAATAATAAATCTAGAATAATATGAATTTTTGTAACAGAATAAAGTTTAGAAAATAATGCAAATAAATTCATGTACATTAGAATTATCATTATTTTATTATGATCTTACTTACAAAAAAAAAGAACTTTATACAGTCTGGTGCGCTTATCATCATAACACGCACTAGTGCGTCTTAGTACAAAGACGCACCAGTACTTCACAACTCTTCGTCATTGGTGTGTTATAAAACACCACGCCAAAAAATAAACCCTCATCTTACAAACAGCACCGGTGCGCCTATAAAACCACGCACACCGGAACAGGGTTATTCTGTAAAGTTCATTATTGGAGTAGCGGAGGGTTAGAATCGCGGGCAAGATTTTTTCTAAGGAAGGGAAGGATTCCCATTCCCTTAAGGACAACATAGAAAGATCAATTGACATTTTTGATCGGGCTGGTAGATCCCATCAAGGGAAAGATTCTCCAAAATGCATTTAAAAGCAGCTGGCAGTATTGTTCGAGCTTTGGTTGGCTTACATAAAATTTTACTGGAAAAGATGACGTCGCATAAAATCACATCTTCGACTTTCAATTGAACCTGAAAGGAATATATAGCTTGTCTAAGCTGTGGTCATGTGGATGAAATCAGTAAAAAGTCTACTTGTATTATAAATGGAAATCCAGTGACCATTTCTATGGGAAGAAAAGCACAGATACCTGGAGCTACCATATTTCCACCTGCAAATTGGTTTCACATTCAAAAAGTTAATATAATAGCCCATTTTGCAATGTCTTTCAACCCTATACTCATTTTCTATGGGAAACCATTACCTCCACATGTAATAATTGCATCGTCTAGTCGAAAATCAGTCTTCTTCTGCTAACAAATGCAAAATGAAAGACTCGTTGTCATTGCTCCCAGAACATTCAAGGTCAGTTTCTCGTAAAACAGAGATTGTATAAATTTTGTTAAGATAAAGATAGAAAGCACAAAGGATAAAAGAGGAAATTGGATGCCAACATGGAGGAGGAACTAACAAATGAGCAAGCAGATCACGGGGCACCTTTTCTTGTTGCAAGTTATGGAAAGGTTCAAGTTTATTTTTCTAAAAGAAGAAGAGGTGCAGTTTTGAAAAGAAATGGCCCAAATATTTTCACAGCAAAATGTACATTTCCAACATGTGTAAAAACTAAAATATCTCCAACTTCAATAAACTGCTCAGAAACAAAACTTTCCCAACCATTTGTGAAAACTACCCATGTCTTAGCATAGAACATGTTCACATGCCACAATTTCCCACTTAGGCCCTGTAGTATTGCATCTTCACACGCCCCACATTTCATTCTCTACACATAATCAGTGGGGACCTCCTGCAATAAACAAAATGCATTGGAAGAATAGTTAATTCCATCAAGAATTAATCCAATTCCAATTCTCAATTCTTATTCTAATTCTAATTCTCAAGAATAAACAAAATTATAATTCTCAATTTCTATGGTTGGAGTTCACTAAATTTTTGTGTACACACCTAAAAGTAATTTCGCTGCCTTAATCACAAATCGGTGCTATTATAAATATAACTGCATTGATGCATTTTAGTTACTGTGCGTTGGTGCCGGTGTTACCTGTTATCACCAAAATCGTACATGATTGGCTACTGATTAGACAATTTCAATGTAACTATTTCAAACCAACTTGTGATTGAAGCTTAGCCTCTTTAGTCTGAGAGGGCTCTCTCAAAGGGGTTACTGATATTGAATAAATATAATCTATATGGCTAACCCTACTTGGAAAATTAACTTGATTTTTGCGTATTTAGGTTGAAAATAATGCAGACTTGCAACCATTGGGCTTATGGAGTCAACAATCAACAGTTTTAGTGGAAAGGTTTCTTGACATGGAAGCTGAGGCAGATAGGGGTATTTAATAAAGGAAATTCACTTATAAAACATAATAAAACACAATCATTTCATTACTAAATGAATTCAAAGCATAAAGTTATGATTTTTGAGTAATATCAATGAAATCTACTGCTGATGGTTCAAAGGAAATTCACTAATACAGCATAGGAAAACACAGTCATCTCATTACTAAAGAAATTCAGAGCATAAGGTTATTAATTCTAAGTAATAGCAATGAAATATACTCCAAGTAATAAAGTATTAAGATGTAGATCAATGAAACATTAAAAACCCCATGAGAATCTTAGGTTTGTCAAGAAGAAAACCATTGTGTATTACTGATATGAGTCAAAATACACAAGGCAACAGTTTGCTGCAAAAAGTCTCCAAACCTTTCTAACTCAAAAACTAAGTCCTTTATATCATTAGGACTCATACAAATGTTTTTCCACCTTGCTAACCTCAAAATCCCACCTCAAAGACCTATTTCAAATAGAATTAGCTCACTTGGAGACTTCCTAGGGATATTTCTATTTTGCAGAGTTTGAATCCAAAAAGGACTCTTCTTTCATTAAATAACTCAACAAATCCATTAAATAACCCTTATCAACTTCAACCAGTTAACTTTCCGAGTGTGCTGGAGTGCTGATGTATCATTATGCCATGTGAATGATGAGTTGGACCTCCTCCAAGTCGAATTTTACAAATTTTTCACCATTCTGGCTAGTGAAAATTCTGAAAAAAAATAGGCCTCCAAGATGAGTGTATAATTTCCAAACCCTGATGGCGTTGCAAAAACTGAGAGAGGTTTTTGTAGCTGGTGTTGTGATGAAGAGAAATGTCTTTCCGATTTCCAAAACACTTTTTCATTTGGCCGTAAAATGAACTTGAAGTTGACAGGTAAAATAGTCATGTATAGGAAAGTTTCGTAACAACAGTTTCGTAGCGAATTTAATTTATCAATGTCTGCCTCCTCCTAATGAATTTTCAGAAATTGAGAGAGGTTTTTATGGTTGGGTCAGTTATGAAAAAAAAATCATTCAGATTTTGAAAATTATTTTTCAATTGCTCAGAAATCATAAAAATAGTTTTCTATGAAAACATGACACTTTTGTACCGTTTTGTTGTTCTTCAAGCCTAGGCACACTACGAAACTACTGAAAAGTGCTGAAATTCCAGATTTTTGTGTAATTTGAAAAAGTAAACCTCATAAGTGCCAAAACCTTATTTCTAACATGTCATTAGCCTTATAAACCTTAAACCAAATCACCTTACGATCCTTGAGGCATTTCTTCCTCATTTATGATGGGTTGAGCTATTGGCTCTTCAAGCATTGTTATTTTTAGACCTTTGTTCTACAATTCATCATGGATTAATTCAAGCTGATCCTGGAGGTCCTTAACCTGATTTCTCAACCTTCTGTTAGTAGAATGCAATTGAAAATTCATCCTTCTGACATGTTTTACTTCTTTCCTCAATGGTTGGGTCAATTTTATTAAGTGTTGTGTGTCATCTAAAGTCTTAGATTCACTATCAACCGTTGTCCTTCTGAAGATTTCCACAGCTGTTGGGTCTTCATTGATCAAATTTAGATCTGCTAGTTCATATCTCAAACATTTTCTAGCCTTATTTTTCCCTGTTTTTTCTGCCATGGTTTCTTTAATTTCTTCACAACCTCGCTTGATAATTTGCAGCCTCGCTTGATAGTTTGCAGCCTCGCTTAATAGTTTGCAGCCTCACTTGATGATGCTCAATGTAAACCTTTGAAAACACCAACCACAACTTTGGCTTAGTGTGCTAGCTCTCTAGAGCTCAATATCACCCAAGAAGGAATGAGCAATAAGAAATGACAGAATTAGGAAAGGATTTGAAGTTTTAATGTCTCCTCATGACCTTATGATGACTCATACATACCTAAACTAATCATGATGACTACAAACCTGATTATGTACCTTTGTTTTATCCCTCCATGACTCGAATGGCATCTAACCTACTCATTCCCAACGATTTTATGACACCTAACAGCTAGACTGATAAGACATACAAGAAATCGCACTTTCGTAGCTTTTTTAGTGTTAATTTAACTATTTTTTGCTTCGAAACTATCAGCAATTTCATAGTGAAAAGTGAATTTTCACAGTGTATTTCGCTACGAAATTATGTTTTCTTGGCTAATTTGACACTCTAAGTACAAAAACTTTGGAAATTGAAATTAGTCAAAAAATTTTGTGTGATGTGACATGAGGGACTTTGAAAATGAGTGGCTTTATACCTTAGGGTAAGCTAAAACAAAAAAAATTTAATATTTCCCTTGACCAAGCATAAAAAATGAATCCTACAACCTAATTTTTGACACATGAACTTATTCAGCCTTGTCAAATGATGCTTCATTTTTTTGGGTGATAACATTACCTACGAACGCACTGGTGCGGTGCTATTAAGTGACACACCGGTGATGAATAAACGCAAATAAAAAAAGCGCAACTCTATTTTCTTTAAGTGAAAAGCAAAGCAGAAAATTAAAAAATGGGTGGAAAAATATTTTTCGTAAATATAATTTCATAAAATAATTCTTTAAATACTAAACACTTTTCATTATTTCACTATTGTTGCTAAAATTTTCAATTAGAGATTTGCAGGAGACATACCTGGAGCAAGAGAGCACGAGAGCACTGTGGAGTAGCGAAATACGTTCGAACATAAGTATTCAAACAATCAGAAACCAGACCTCTGTTGATTCAAACCCTGTATCATAGAATTTCAAACCATCTCGTGATTAAATTTGATTATTTTTTTTTTAATTTTTTCTGCAGTTCTTTTACTTTTTCTGCAGTTTTATCCATTTTTACCCTAACCCTTCATTTTTTTTGTTTTTTCCATTTCTTCTCCCTGTTTCTGTGATTTCAGAATTATGGTTTTTCATTTTAGATTGACATCAAACCCACGGGATGACTTGCATAGTCGGATCCCAATCCATTCTGCCATTGTGTGAATTTTTGGAAAAAATGGATTTTTTTTATCAGTGCACCTTGCGTAACCTAGTGCATCGGTGCAATGTATTATACATCGCACTACGCAAGTACTGTAATAAAATTTTTGAAAACAATTTTTTTAAATCAGTGCACCATATCTGAAATAGGGCACCAGTGCTCCATGTTACGAGGATCGCACTGTACGGTCTATTACAATGTTTTTACGATGCGTTTATAATACCCCCACGCACCGTATTGTCTATTATACTATTTTTGTGGTGCATTTTTAATACCCCCACACACTGATGACGATGTGTACATCATGAAAAGAGCACCGATTTCTTGAGATTTATACTAAAATTTTGACAATTTATTTATAAATATATTAATGAATGATATGGCATGGGTTTAAGATTGATAAAGAAATGACTAACAAGAGATAAAGTAACAAAAATACTGATAACACATTAAGAAAAGAAAAAAGGCAAGTTCTTTGTAAATTCTTTATAAAACATATTATTTTTGAACTATATGTAAGTTTAACTAATATGTATTGTTTACTGTGTATCATGCAGAGCCACAAAATGATGAAGCTTGATAATATTATTTCTGATCTAGGACCAAAAAAGCATAAAAGCTTGATGGAAAAATTATAAAAGGATGAATCAGGTGAATGAGAAAATACTATCGATCCAATATGAGTTTCTTGTTTTAATTATCATTAATAATATACTTAAAATTATTAGATAACATGTGTCAAACAGTCTATTAATTCACATCTGTTTAATGTTCTACAGGGAATAACAACTCAGAAAAGGAATGTTGTTCTAAGAAAAGAAAAAAAAATATAACATGCAAATGAAAATGAATTTCTCTTTAGCTCATCTGGAGTGGTGCTGGAGGTTAACGAAAGGGGGAAAAACTTTTACAAAATTTTGAGGGATCTAGTGGAACGAATGTATAGATGTTCTTTTCACTTACAATAAAAAAACCAATCCAATGATTCCAAGAACCAAATTGTATATAAACTGCAGGAAGAGTTTCCAGAGAATTGATCAATGAGACATGTCAGAATTTTAATAGAAAAATGTACAACAACAAAAAAGGAGGAATGAAAAAGTAATATTACTTTAAATGTTTGTCTAGAATTATTTATAAATATCACTTTTGTTATATTTACTTTTCATATATCAATATAAAAATAAAATATTTTATTGTCATGTTACATTTTCAAGAAGATTATGAAAATCTCAAAAAGATGAACGAGCTGATATCAGAAATATGCCAGTAGGAATGTCCAAAAAGGTGTACAAGGAGATGGTAAAAGAAATGGAAAAAATTGCATCGCAGGAGGAGTCATCTCAACAACAACGTGCTTCAAATCTAATATGTAATCATTGAATTTTTCGATCATTAGGTACAATAAATAAACAATTTAGCATTAAATATTAATTTTCAAGAATTCTCTTGCAGAAAATAAAATAAGATGGAACCCATTCAGCACATAAAACAGGATGACAAGGAAGAAAAGGGTTGATATCTAAGTTTGTGAATAATTGTTACTTCCTTACAAGGACTTAACTAGATTTCATTTTTGTATTTTTTAAGTTGTTTTACAAAAATCATCATTGAATGTTTTCAAATAGGTGTTAACATACAAAGAAGAACCATCAGAGGAATTGATTGAAATTGGGTTAAATATGGGTTGTGAGTATATGTTGGCATATCAAAAATTAATTTTGGAATTTGTAAGCATCTATCGATCTTGTTTTACTTAGCTCCGTCTATAATTAATAGAACAAAAAAAAAAATTATATTAAATATATGATTTGTTATGGGGTATAAAACTTGTAGGAAACAAAGTATGAAACTGTTCCAACAGATGAAATTTTGAAAGATGGCATGGTACATGGTTTTGAAAGAATGTGTGTAGTTTATGAGTCAATTGTTGCTATGGTACGTCATTTTTCTTTTTGATTTACATTGATGTATATTATTTAATATTGTAATTTTCATTATTCTCACCAATGTATATACACTCATTTCAATTTTTTTTTATGTTTGTAGATGGAAGGTGAAGAAGAAGAAAACAATCAACACCGCGAACAAAACATTTATGAAAATAACCCAAGTCATGGAAGTAACTCTAGCAGTGACAACAGTTCAACTGAAGAATGACGATCACTATGTTTGGATATCAAAGCAAGGTGTTGTATTTTTTGAAATATGTCTGTGAAATCAGACATTTTGTTTAATGTAATGGACATAGTCTCCCAATTGAAAGACAAAGGGATACAAATAACTATCCCATTTTGTATGATAAAGACTATCTTATATATATATATATATATATATATATATATATATATATATATATATATATATATATATATATATATATATATATATATATATATATATATATATATATATATATATATATATAAGATATGTTTTAATTTATTCTATTGTGTTCTCCATTGTCGTTCTCAAATGCACTAATAAAATTTAATTCATATGAATATTTCTATAAGATATATATGCGTCGATTTTTTATGAATAATGAATTTTAAAAAACCACAATAATTATGATATGATATAACAAATTAATCCAAACATCACATTCAAATGCATGAATAAAAATTTAATTAATATGAGTATTGTTATAAGATGTGTCGACTTTTGATGAATAATGAATTTAAAACAATCACAATAATTGCACTGTCACAGGTCGATGTTTCTAAAAAATACAAAATGAAAACTAGTGTGTGTCAGTAATTGTACACCGGTGCGTTTATATTATGAAGCGCACC
Source organism: Pinus albicaulis (assembly GCA_034641835.2). Lineage (NCBI taxonomy): Eukaryota > Viridiplantae > Streptophyta > Pinopsida > Pinales > Pinaceae > Pinus > Pinus albicaulis. Next base: position 1,255,084,934 of record CM076570.1, read on the forward strand.
AGTGCATTTCTACGACCTATGGGCACTTAACAAGTACCAAAACCAATCAAAAATATCGGTGTGTTTGTGTGGTACAATGCACAAGTGCATTTATGTGTCTATATGCACCAGTGTTGTTGTACGATCTATGTGAACTGCACGAATACTGATACCAATTATAAATCTCAGTGTGTTTGTGTGATACTGCACACCGGGGTGTTTATGTGTCTATAAACACCGGTGAATTTGTACGACCTATGGGCACTGCACGAATACCGATTCCGATTATAAATCTCGGTGCATTTGTGTGATACTGCGCACTGGTGTGTTTCTATAAGTCTACGCACTTGTGCGTTGATATGACCTATGGGCACCACACAAATCCCAAGACAAATTAGAACAGCCCCATGCATTGTATCACCAACACTACGCCTAGTGCAGTTTTATACCTTAATGGCCCGGTGCATTCTACTTCGACTACCCCAGGGCACCTTCTACATGTATGCACTAGTTCTTCAAAGCCAGAGTAGTGCACCGATGAAAAAAAACATTAGTAATAACCTTGAGCCACCCATTTGTTTTTAGCTTTGTTTAATTTCCGTTAAAAGCTCCACCAAAACCTCTGTAACCATAAACGGATGTTGTAGCAAACATTTTTTTGACAATTTTGGCCTATTTTATAACACTGAAAAACTCCTTTATAACCTCTGCTAGAGGGTCTTTTCGTTGTAGTGTAAGGAGCTTTGACCAATGCCAAAGCCCCTAGGACTCTAACTTAACTTCGCGCTCCTCAATCTGTGAAGTCTTTCTCAAAATATTTCATCAAGGGGTACCTTGTACAACAAGCTCCCAACACAAAAATGTGACTCGTCCTGAGTCACTCTAGTGGTGTGCCCTCGATATTTGCTTTCATGCCACTTAAGGCATCCTTTAGAGGTGGAACTACTTCAATGCACTAATTTTCAACTTCTTAGACTTCACTTAGCAGCATCTCGGGGACTGTCTTTTGAGCAATTCCTTTCTATTTCTAGCGCAATGATTTCAGCTGCTTCTCCACGTCCTACGATAATTGACTGGCCTCAACTTCCACAGCTTCGTTCTGATGGTGATAAGCTACTCTTTCTATGCAGCTCATCGATCTGTTCCTACAAAAATTTTCCCTCTTGGAGATGGGCATATTGTTGTATTGGTTCCAGAGCGTCTGCAATGACCTTAATGTGGTCCTTCTGTTCTAACTTCTCGTGAACTTCCTCTTCAATATTCTACACCTAAGGGTGATATGGTGTACTCTTTTGGTGATTCATTTAGAACTTCGTAGATAATGCTTCAATAGTGCTGTTCAAGAAATGTGTACCCCGGTCGCTCATTGGGATCTTTGGATAGCCAAACCATGACAAAATATGTTGAAAAATGAACTTCGTCATTGTGTGTGCACTACAATTTTTCATTGGCTATGCCTTAGCCCATCTAGTGAGGTACTCTGTCGCAGGAATAATGTATCATGCACTTGTTTTCCTCCCTTGTCGATCAATCAGTCCCACAAATTCAATCACCCATTTATCAAATGCTTCAAAGTGACTTGAGGATGCAACACCATTTCTTCGCTTCACCATGGTCTTCCAGTACACTCACAAACATCACAATCGCTGCAATACTCCTTCAAATTTGTATGCATTGTTGGCCACCAAAGCCCAACTCACGGAATCTTCTGTGAAGTGGCCTTCACTGTGTAGTGCCCCCCAGCAGCTCCACCATGTGCCTCAACCAAAATTTTGTGTCATTCTTTCTTAGGAACATATCTTCGCAGAATCTCATCAGCCCCCATTTTGTATAAATGTCATCCAATTAGAGTAAATTTTTTTGCCTTTACTAATAGATATTTCTTCCACTACGTTGTCTATTTCACATGTGCCAATCCCATAGTAAAAAAGTGAATGATATTGAGAAAATTCTCATGCAACCCGAATAGCGAACAATTGCGCACCAAGTAATACTTCCTCAATATTCGTCGTCTCTTCGCCTGTCTCGATCCTAGACAAGTGGTCGGGTCTAGCATTTAAACATCTTGTCTTGAAAATTACTTCAAAATCATTCTATTGGAACAACAATAGCTATTAGAAAATCTCCCCCACCAACACACGCTTTTTAACCAAATATTTAAAAGAAAATTTGTTCTTGAACATTTTGTAGTGCACACCTAATAGATAGTGTCTAAATTTTTGCAACGCATATACTATTTTTAGTCCTCCGCGCTCTGTGGTGGAGTAGTTCCTCTTTTACTTAGACAAATTATTGCTTCCAAAGGCTATAGGGTGATTAATATCTCCTTCTCTATGTTTCACTAACATGGCTCCAAAAGTTATGCAAGAAGCATCGATATGTGCATGAAATTTCTTTTTCCAGTCTTGAAAGACAAGAATTGGCACAGTTACCATATTTTATTTTAGTACATCGAGGATCTCCTGACAATTATCATCCTAGAAGATCTTGACATATTTCTTTAATAATTTTTCCATCAGCGTAGTGATCTATGTATAGGCTTTGATAAACTTCTGAAAATAACCTATATTCCCAAGTGTCATGTGTAGTTGCTTCACATTTGTTGGGGCCTATAAATTGATAATATCAATGATCTTTAAAGGGTATATCATCAATCCTTGTTTGCGGAAGATATGCCCCAATAATATGCCATATGGCACACGTAAAATACACTTCCTCAGGTTCAAGGAGATTTTATACTTCTTGCAGGTATCCAACATTAAGCGCATACTAGATACATGCTTCTTTAATATTCCAAATATTGTCTAGTCATAAAAATACACCTCCAAAATTTTGTGGATATATTCTTTAAATTTTGTAATGAGGACTTTGGAAAATATGGTTGGAGCATTCTTTAATCCAAGTGGCATGACTATGTACTGAAATGATCCCCATTCAGTAGTAAAGGTGGTATTTCTCCTATTGTTCGGCATGATTTTGCTCTGATGGTACCTTGAGAAACCATCAGTAAATGAGTAGGCTTCTTGCCCTTCAATATTTTCTAAAACTTCGCCAGTAAACAAAGTTAGAAATGGATCATGGAAACATGCATCATGTAAATTCTTGAGATCAACACAATTCCTTATCTCTCCCTTAGTTTTATTTTCCTAAACCACCATAGGGCTAACTCACTTGGACTCTTCTACTGGTTCACTAAGAATCTTCTCTAGTTCTTCCCTTAATTTCTCTTTGTATTTAGGGTTCATTCAATATGGGCGCTTCTTAACCAGCTTCACATAAAGTTTCAAAGTGATGTGCATAAATCCTACATATCATAAAATTCCTTTTAAATATGATAACTTCGTTGGGAATAGATCTTGGTATTGATGCATTAATTCAATGACGTTTCTCACTATGTCATCATCTCAATAGTCTCCTCTCTTCACAAAATTAGGATCTACTTCCGAGCCTATTTTGACTTGCTGAGTCTTGAAAGGTTGTTTTTTATGTTTGAAATCTCTATTTCAGGCCTTGTAACCTCGCACTACCCTTCCGACTCAGGAATATTGACATTACCCGAATCCTATTCTCCTTCTTTTGTGGACAGATTATAACGTTCTCATTCTTGTTCCATTTGCGCAACCCAATTAGGTTGTACCAAAGCCCTTGGATCAGTGGTAATTAAGAACACTCCTACATTAACTTCTTGAAGAGCATCATTAATACAATCCCAACCACCAACAAAATTATACATTAATAATAAACCTTATGTCATCTCATACCAATCTGTAGTTCCATGGCACAGCTCTGTTTCAAGATACCACTGTTGAGGTATCGTATCCAAGGAATGAAAGAATATGTCCACCCATTGTCGAGAAAAATACTGAGAGGGAGGGGGGGGGGGGTGAATCAGTATTTATAGCTCACTGAACACTTTTACTCTTTCTTTACTGAATTCTATACGTGACTTTAATGAACCCAACTAGTGTATACACGCAGATATACCAACAGAAACTTGCATATAATAAGATAACTTAATTGTTAGATAAACTTTCAGAAACAATATTTAACTTATTTTATCAATTATGCATCAGATAGTTAAGTAATAAATATGTGCAGTAATAGCAAAATAAATCATCACACAAGAGCATCACACATGAACACCAAGATTTAAGATGGAAACCCAATTTGGGAGAAAACCATCGTTGTTGTCGTATCTGTCTTCAATATTTATTATATGGAAAACTGCTTAAAATATTGTACTGATGTAGACTCATTTCAGTATGCATGCATCTACCTACAGAAGGCTGCAACCTTCTCTCGTTCTCTAGCTACTACTAGAAGGGAGCTACAACCCCTTGATCTCGTTTACCAGCCACTACTGGAAGGGAGCTCCAACCCCCTGATCAGAACACCAACTTCTACTGGCAGGAAGATTCTACTTCCAAACTGAAGGCTTCAACACTCAGAACCACTACAGACCATGGTTCATCAATTTTCACACTGGATCGCACAGCTTCAGCACAACACTTCATAAAAATAAACACCAATAAACTTAACCCAAACTTCAATCACAATAGTGAGATCACTGTAACCAGAACACAGTAATAACCCAGATTTCAGAATTAGTATGCAGAAACAATCTCAACCCTGATCATTGATTATCTTAAACTACATACGCTACTTCCCTTCACTGATCCCGCATGTATACACAATTTCCTTCACACCAACCTGCGTATATATATATATATATATATATCTGAGAATACTGTTTTTACAGAAAATGATCAGTCTCAGATTCAGCTTTTAGTCATACATCTTTTCACTATGCAGAACCCTTATTCAGTCAATCATCATTAAACATATTTACTCACTCATTGATCAGATTTTTATATATTCAACTTAGCAACATATACAGTATTCAAGAAACCTAGATCTAAATGAAGACTTCATTACCAAACAACAAAAATACAGGAGAAATAAACAGATAACCTCTACAGTAAGCTTCAGAAAACCCTGACTTCCATACACAAATTTTATGAGACAAAGCCGCATATATAAGTGATTTAACCGAGACAAACTAGCGTATATATCTGTAAATATTAATCTTTCAGAATGTTTCAGATCCATAGAATTACCCGGATTTCTTCACTTCATTTCAACAAACATGCGCCAGGTCACTAATCCAAATATCTCATAATTAGATCATGCAAGTATATACTCATTTCAGGTCTAGAGATCCTGATCCATCATTGTATTCAAGGGTGCATCAAAGATTCAGATCCACCAATAAAAATAGAGTTCATCCCATGTATATATACTTCAGAGAGAAGTATTTATTAACAACCCTTACACATGCACACCTTTGTACTATGATATTCCTCTCCTTATATAGGACTAGCCTTTACCAATATCATGATCCAAAACCACAAAACTACCGATGGTATTCTTGAACGGAATTAAATAGAAGAAACAACGCTCAATACTGTGGGCCAATACCATGGTAATGCCTCCTGGTATCATAATTTTAGAGTGCAAAAGGCATACACGACTTTGCTTCTTCGTATCTGCATGTATACGCGACTTCTCTTAATCAAACCTATGTATACATTGTGAGATATTAAATTTATCATTTCTCTGTCAGTTCTACTAACCTATAGATACACCATTTGTACATATTTAACACATATATTTCTTATCACAGGGAAAATCATCAATTTGGTTTCCATCAAGGACAAGTTCATCAAGTAGGTTGCCATCAAGGACAACATATTGCATCATATTTCCAACAATCTCCCCCTTTGGACTTGATGACAACCATGATGGTGTTTGATCATCACAACAGATAGATACCTTCATCATAACCATTATTCACCATTACTCAAACACCAATATACTCTCCCCCTTTGACATCAAGGGAAAAGGGCAAATCAAAACCAAAACAAGGTTTCTCTTCCCTTGCAGAAAGAAGAGCACTGTAGATCTAATGTATATTGAAATTACCATGGTCCCCCTGAGTTCATGTTGAATCTTCAGATATAATTTTCAATGAATTAAATGACTCTATAACTCAACCGAGTATGACCTTTCCTATCACCAAGTACTCATAGTTACATCAATGATACAACCAAGTGGAATTGCATATTTGACTCAACTACCCAACCAAGTGTGTTTACAAATTTGAACAAGTCCTTACATGAATGAATATAATAATTTTATGTCATAGGTCTCAACATGACCTTCTTATCAAAATATAAATATGAATTTTTATAACCAGGACCAAAATATCTCAAGAGAGAGATGATAAATTATAAACCAATAAGAATGCCAACAATGCATCCTTTTCAATAAGGCAAGTGATCCCCCTGAGCTTGTGCATCCTAACCACCTTCAACAACTAGTTCATCAAGGCATCTTCATCAAGGAGATAAACATCAAAGTAAGGTACAATAATATGGATACTGGAACAACAATAGAGATTACCCAATAACACCACAGATTGTTCTGAAAGCTAACCCAAAGAACTTTTGTTAGCAAAAACCATACATGGTTTTTATGCATAGAAACTCGCGTATATACGCAATTTTCCTTTATGAAACAAGAGGACTAAATTTAAACTTCTGAAATTAAGAAGATTTGATAAGAGAGGCAGAGACAACTCCCAGCTTTTATCTGAGATATTCTAATGCTTCACTGGGAAGAGTTTTAGTAAATATATCTGCAACTTGTTCTTTGGAGGGAACATACTCCAATTTAAAAAAAAAATCAAGCACTTGTTCACGTAGGAAGTGATACTTGATAGGAATGTGCTTGGTCTTGGAATGCATTACAGGATTTTTCGAGATACTAATGGCACTTGTATTATCACATAGAATGGAGATGGGAGGTAAACATTTTATTTCAATATATTGTAATGCATGCATCATCCAAATAAGTTGTGTGCAACATGATGTGTCAGCCACATATTCTACTTCTACTGTAGATAAGGAAATAGAAATTTTCTTCTTACTGAACCAAGATACTAATCGGGGCCCCATATAGAATGCACCACCACTAGTGCCTTTTTGATCATCCACATTTCCATCCCAATCCATATCTATGTAAGCATGAAGAGTAAGATCAACATTCTTTGGATACCATAGACCAAAGACTTGAGTCCCTTGTAGATATTTGAATATTCTTTTGTAGCCTGAAGATGAGACTCTTTTGGATTAGCTTGGAATCGTCCAACAATCCCAGCTGCATGCATAATGTCTGGTCTTGTCCCGGTTAGATAAATCATACTTCCAATCATGGATCCATACTCTGGTTTATTCACCATGGGAGAATCATCATGAGAACTGAGGTTAAATATAGTTACCATTGGAGTAATCATAGGTTTGCAGTCTTCCATCCCATACTTCTTCAAAATTTGCTAGAGATATTTTGCTTCTCATATAAATATGCCATATGTTTCTTGTTGCACTTGTAAGCCATGAAAATATGTTAGTTCCCTAAGTAAAGACATTTCAAATTATTGTTGCATAACAGAAGCAAATTTTTGACTCATGGACTCTTCATTACTTCCAAAAATGATGTCATCAACATATACAACAATTATCAATAATTTATCATTCTCTATTTTGTGTATAAGTTAATGTGAGCAGATCCCTTTGTGAAACCTTGTTGTTGAAGATATTTGTCAATACAATAATACCATGCTCGAGGAGCCTATTTGAGACAATATAAAGCCTTTTTATGTTTTAAAACAAGTTTTTCATCATTTCCTAGAATGAATCCTTCTGGTTTTTCTATATAAACTTCTTCTTCTAGATCACCATTGAGGAAAGAAGATTTTACATCCATTTGATAAACTTTGAATTGTTGAAAACGTGAAAAAGCAAGAAACATTCATATGGCTTCAAGTTTGAATATAGGAGAAAATGTTTCTTCATAGTCTATACCTTCTTGTTGAGCATACCCTTTACAAACAAGTCTAGATTTGTTTCTAATAACATCTCCATTTTCATTTAAATTTTTTTTGAATATCCATTTTGTTCAAATAAAATTTTTGTCATGAAGTCTCAGAACCAATTCTGTTGTGTAACTAGCTCCAAAAATAGAAGAAAAGAGATATCAATGCCTTAGAAATACGCCACTTCAAGGGGGCAACCTCCAATACATTACATAAATGAACAATTCTTGGATGATACAATTTACAAAACCTCCTTTCTATATATAGGAGTCCATGGGGCCATAAGGTAATCCTAGTGGGCCACAATGTAATCCTAGCCGACCTAAAGATAATAATGTAAGGGAAAAATAATAACACAATGGGGGTTACAAGGGTACAATAATAACAATAAGGGGTTTAAACTAACAATAATAAGGGACTATACTAGTGATATAGGGACCTAACATGCCCCTCTCCTTCAAAAAAAGTGTTGTCCTCAATGCTTGAGTAGCTCTGGGTTCTTCTGTATAAGAGTCTCATCCTCCCATGTAGAATCTTTAGTGGGTAAGTTCTTCCACTTGATGAGATACTCTGAAATTGATCGATTCCGTAGCCGTCGAGTTCTTGTTTCCCTGAGTGCTTCAGGTTCCAATATTATTTTTCCTTCCTCATTAAGTTCTGGCAATATTTTTTGAACTGGAATATTTTCACCTATAACCTTCTTTAAGCATGAAACATGGAAAACTGGATGTACTCGCGAAGAAGCAGGAAGCTCCAATTTGTATGCCATAGTACCAATCTTTTGCAACACCTTGTAAAGACCATATTACTTTGGTGATAATTTATTATCCTTCTTAGCTTGCTTGAGGGACATTTGTTTGTATGGTTGTAGCCGTAAAAATACCCAATCTCCTACATCAAAACTTCTCTCGCTGCGATATTGATCTGCTTGTTGTTTCATTCGATTTTGTGCCAAATTCGGGTTATCCTTTAAGAGTTGGAGAACTTCTTGCTGATGCTCGATGTGATCTTCCACTGCTTGAACCTTCTAATTTTCCCTTAAAGATGATGTAATGGATGGTGGATGATATCCATAAAGTGCCATAAATGGGGTCATTTTTGCTGCAGTATGGAAGGAAGTGTTATACCACCATTCAGCAAGAGGTAACCACTTGACCCATTGTGTTTTTTTATCAGATAGAAAACAACGAAGATATCCTTCCAAACATTTATTTACTATCTCAGTTTGACCATCAGATTGAGGATGATAAGATGAGCTATGAGCTAATTGAGTACCCAAACAAGAAAATAACTTCGTCCAAAAATTTCCAGTAAAAATGGGATCTCTGTCGCTCACAATAACCCTTGGACTTCCATGTAGCTTTTGAATTCTATTCATAAATGTAGTAGCAACTGTACTTGCTTTAAATGGATGAGATAATGCACAAAAGTGTGCATACTTGGTAAGTCTATCAACTACCACCATGATGACACTCTTTCCTTCGGACTTAGGTAAACCCATGATAAAATCCATTGAAATCTCCTCCCAACGTTGACTTGGAATGGATAAAGGTTGTAGAAGTCCCGGGGTCTTAATTGTTTCCACTTTATTCTGCTGGCAAACCAAACATTCCGCCACAAACTTTTGAATATCAGATTTAAGGCCATCCCAAAAAAATTCTTTCTTCACCCCGTGGTAAGTTTTTAAAAATCCTGAGTGTCCTCCTAAAGGAGAAGTGTGCAATTCCAGAAGAATCTTTTGTTTTAGTTGGGAATTCTTACAAAGATATAAGCGATCTTCGTACCATAAGGAATCATTTTTCCAACTAAATGTATCAGATGTACTAGGATCTTGCTGCAACTTTTGAATGAGTGTCCATACATCTTTGTCCTTCTTCCATTCATCTCTTGCTTCGGTTATCCAATCTGGTTGGATAATAGAAATGGCACAAAGCAATGCTTCCACCTCTTCATTCTTTCTTGAGAGTGCATCTGCAACAACATTAAGCTTTCCTTTTTGTAGATTATTTCAAAGTCATAACCCAACATCTTTGTGACCCATTTTTGCTGCTCTTCTGACGATAGTCTTTGTTCCAAAAAGTGTTTATGACTATCATGATCGGTTTTTACCTTGAAGTGTCTTCCCATTAGGTAAGTTCGCCATTTCTTTAGTGCATGCAGTATTGCTAACATTTCCTTCTCATAAATAGGTTTCCATAAATACTTTCCTTTGATTGGACGACTTTCAAAAGCAATGGGTCTTCCTTCCTGCATTAAAACCGCACCAATTCCATTTCCTGAGGCATCACATTCCACAATAAAGATTTTTGTGAAGTCTGGCATAGCTAAGACCGGTGCTAGGCACATTGCCTCTTTAAGACATTCAAAGGCCTTAGTTGCTTCAGGAGTCCATGAAAATGCATCTTTCTTCAATAATGTTGTTAGAGGTGCTGCTATTCTCCCATAATTCTTAACAAATTTGCGATAATACCCTGTTAACCCGAGAAATCCTCGCAACTGCTTTATGGTTGTGGGGACTTTCCATTCCTTAATGGCGTTAATTTTGTTAGGGTCTACTTTAACACCCTCGTGAGATACAATATGACCCATATATTCCACCTCTTGTACTCCAAAGAAACATTTGGATGTTTTTGCATATAATTGTTTCTCCTGCAATAGTTTGAGCACCCCGTCAACATGTTCAACATGATCCTTCCAAGACCTGCTGTAGATTAGTATATCATCAAAAAATACTAGCACAAATTTTCTAAGGAAGGGTTTGAAAATGGAATTCATCAACCCTTGAAATGTATAAGGTGCATTGGTAAGGCCAAAAGGCATGACCAAAAATTCATAATGACCCTCATGAGTTCGAAATGTTGTTTTTTGGAATATCTTCAGTCTTCATTCTAATTTGATGATATCCTGAACGAAGATCCAACTTGGTAAAATAAATTGCTCCATGTAATTCATCCAATAATTCATCAATCACAGGAATGGGAAATTTGTCTTTAATGGTGAGCTTATTGAGATCCCTATAATCCGAACACATTTTCCATGATCCATCCTTCTTGTGTACCAATACTACAGGAGCAGAGAAAGAACTTTGACTAGGTTGAATTATACCTGCCTCTAACATTTCTGCAATCATACGTTCAATTTCACTCTTTTGGAAGTAAGGATATCTATAAGGCCTGATGTTTGGAGGAACACTTCCTCGAATCAAATGAATAGCATGATCATGATCACGAATAGGTGGGAGTCCTTTGGGAGTTTCAAACACCTTGGAATGATTGTCCAAGACTTGTTGGAGATCTGCAGAAATAGACGATTTTGATGTTGGAACTTCTAGTGAGCATAATTGTGCAATTACGCCTCGTTGTTATTTCTTTAGAAGCTTTGTCATGCCATTAGAGCTTATTATCCTTCCTGGCTTCCCTTCAATACCCCGTAGTTCGACTTCCTTTCCTTCTGAAAAGAATTTCAAGAAAAGTTCTTGAAAATTAAAAGCTACCGCCCCCAAAGATTGTAACCATTGTACTCCTAGTACAACATCAGCACCTCCCATAGGAATGGAAAGCATTGGACTAGTCAACACATATTCCCCCATGGTTAGCTTGATGTTATGGCATTTTCCAGAGCAATTTATAGTTCCTCCATTTGCAACTATCACTTGACATTCTGGTGCTGGGTATAGGAAACAATTTAATTCCTTGGCTACCTTACAATGAATAAAATTATGGGTGCTACCTGAATCAATCAACACTATTACCTTTTTCTTCTTGATTTGTCCTTCTATCTTGAGAGTTTGAGTAGTGGTAATTCCTGCCAGTGCATTACATGATATGGTCGGATTCATTTCTTCCTCTTCTAGGGCCGGTTCCTGGTGTATATCCTCTTCTTGTTCATTTTCTTCTTCTTCTTCACAATATATGTAAAATAATTTCTTTTTAGCACACTTACGACCTTTAGTGTATTTGCTATCACAACTGTAGCAAATCCCTTTTGCTCTTTTTTCTTCAAATTTTTGTGGTGTCAACCTTGTAGGTTGTGGAAATCTAGGCATAGCAACACTTCCTTCTTTATAGAATTGAGTGGTAGGCTTCCTTGTCGCCATAATTTTACATTCAACTTTTCTTGCCAAGTTCCTGAATGCCTTCTCCAATGAATCAGGTTCCAAAAAAATAGCTTCATGTTGGACGTTATCCTTTAGAGTGCCTATGAAGAGATCAAGCTTCTTCAATCCCGTGTTCCTCCTATCATCGCTACTCCTTATATTCAATTTTTGGAAGTCCTCAGTGTGCTCCACCACTGAACCCTTTTGTTTGAGATTTATCAATTAGCTAAAGAAGGTGTTGCTCTTTGTATCCTCATAATGTGCTATCATTTCCTCTGTAAAAATTGACCAAGTGACAATTTTTTACAAGAGCAAAGCCATCGATACCATACAAATGTATTTTGTTCTAAATGTAAAGTTGCAATGCGTACCTTTTGTGTGTTTTGCACGTTATGGAGATCAAAATATTGCTCCATCTATAGTATCCATGTTACAGGATCCTTTCCATCAAAATTCCTCATATCCATCTTTGGAATATGGTGGTTCTTCCCGCCAACATTATAGTTTATGAAATCACCATTAACATTTATTTTTTTCTCATCATGAGGTTCTTCTACTATCTTTTCACCATTAGGAAACCTTTCTTGTATCAACTTTGTCAAACCTTCCATGTATGCTGTTAGAACATTCTTCATGTTTTCTATTTTCTCATCGATCTTAGCTTCCATGCCAGCCTCCATGCCATCAATCTTAGATTCAATGCCATCTATCTTAGGTTCCACGCCTTTCTTCAAAACTTCCATGTCATTTTTTGTTGCTCTTTGCGAGAGCGAAATTTGTTGCACTTGCTCTTGTAATTTTTATATGTCATGTTGCCATTCTTCGTCTTCATGAGTCATAGTAGAGATTTCCAAAGGCTTAATTGGTGTTGAATTATTTTAGGGCCATTTTATAATCCAATACCGATATCTATTCTACAATATGCCCTGTAACCCCTGTAATCAATTCAACTTGGATTCTTCAAACAAGACTTATGCAATTCCTGGAAAAAAATACACACCTTTTACTTTGCTTTTGAGGAGCTCTGATATTTAAATTGTATTATCTCCTATCATAAACTCTTCAATATTTGAAATTCGGTAGAATCGAAGTAGCTCGAATTTCTTTTAATGCCACAGGTCTGACTTGATTTGGATTCTCCAAGAAAAAGTTATGTCCAATCTCCCATAATGACCTAATTATGGACTAGTTCAGTATAGCAAACTTGTACGACTTTCCACGTGTCATTATTTTGTCCTTCACCTCTGAAATTGATAGCTACGAAACTATAGTCCATGTAATTGTGACCACTTTTTACGGCACTCCAATCCGATGCTCAGAGAGAGAGTTATTGAAAATTTCCCACGATCACATTTTTGAGATGAAATTCAGGAGCCTGAAAAAGCACTACCTTCCCCAGATCATATATCCAAAAATATTGTGAACCAAGCTCTGAAAGTTTTTGACGCGTTTCCTTAGGATTTCAGCTTCACAACATAAAAATTTTAGATTCTGAACCTTAGTAGAAAAAAATTTATAGTGCAAATGCCATGATGACCTGTTTAGGAGCCTGAAAATATACCTAACTTCCACAGATGATATCTCCGAAAATATTGCGAACCAAGCTCTAAATGTTTTTGACAATCTTCCTTAGGATTTTTGCTTCGCACCCTAAAAATTTCAGCTTTTGAACCTTCTAATAAAAAAAGTTATAGCGAAAATTCCACGATGACCTGTTTGGAGCAGCGAAACCCTAGAATCCAAAGCTCTGATACCAAATGTTGTGTAACCAGCTCCAAAAATAGAAGAAAAAAGATATCAATGCCTTAGAAATAAGCCACTTCGAGGGGGAAACCTCCAATACATTACATAAATGAACAATTCTTGGATGATACAATTTACAAAACCTCCTTTCTATATATAGGAGTCCATGTGGCCATAATGTAATCCTAGTGGGCCACAAGGTAATCCTAGCCGACCTAACAATAATAATTTAAGGGCACAATAATAAAAAAATGGGGGTTACAAGGGTACAATAATAAAAATAAGGGGTTTACACTAACAATAATAAGGGACTATACTAGTGATATAGGGACCTAACAAATTCCCAAGTATGAATCTTTTCAATCTGATCAAGTTCTTCATTCATGGCTTGAATTCAACATTCATCTTTACTAGCTTGATTTACATTATGTGGTTCAATAGTGGATAAAAATGCTAGACAGTTAGGGGATCCTACAAGAGTTCTTCTTGTTTGGACACCTGATCCCTTTTCTCCTAGAATTTGAGATTCTGGATGATTCTTTTGAACATACCTGGATGGAGATTTTTCATATATATCTTCTTCTGGTGCTTCATTGGGTTCTCCTTCTATATTGTTTCTATTTGATGATGGAAAACATACATCATCATCATCATCTTCATTTGTTGTTGTTATTTCCCTTTTAGGAGACGTGAGAGACTCATCAATTACAACATTAATACATTCATCAATCTTTCAAAGTCTTTTATTGTAGCATTTATATGCTTTAATTCTAGAAGAGTAACCAAGAAATATTCCTTCATCTACTCTAGGCTCAAACTTACCAAATTTTTCATCATTTTTTTTGATAAAACATTTTCTTCCAAAAACTATAAAATTCTTTACAGTGGGAATATTACCATACCAGAGCTCATAAGGAGTTTTATCACTGTTTACATGAACATGAGCCTTGTTAATAATATTTATAGCAGTATGTGTTGCTTCTCCCCAAAATGTATCAAGAGTTCCAGATTCATCAAGCATAGCACGAGCCATCTGTTCAACTTTTCTATTCATTCTTTATGCCACGCCATTTTGTTGTGGGGTTCTAGCTACATAAAACTATATTTTTATGCCATGATGTTCATAGAAATAAAATAATTCATTAGATATATATTCTCCTCCTCGATTAGATCTAAGACATTTGATTTTTAGATCTAATTAATTTTCAACCAGAGCTTTGATCATCCTAAAATTTTCAAATGATTCATATTTATGTTTTAGTAAACCGATCCAACACATTCTAGACAAGTCATCCATAAATAGAATATAGTATTGTTATCCACGAGGTGATTTTTTCCTTACAGGTCCACATAAATCAGTATGTATAAGTTCAAGAGGCTTAATTGCTGATCCTTCTTTGGCATTGAATTGCACCTTGGTTTGCTTACCGAACTAGCATGATTTGCAAATGGTGCTTTCAGGCAGAGTGATGCTGGGAAGATCACGAAAAACTTTGCGTCTACTAGATTTTCTTATTTTAGAGAAGCTCAAATATCCCAATATTCTGTGCCATAGCCAATTTTCTGAAGATTTACCTAAGTAGCATTGTTGTTGGCCACCTTTCAATACATACAGATTGCTTGGTGTTCTAGTCCCTTTTATTACCATTTTTCCTATGTCAAGTTCATGTGCTACACATTGTTTTGAACTATAGAAAAATTCATTTCCTTGATCACAAATTTTACTCACACTTTAGGTTATGCTTTAAGCCATCCACATACATAACATTGTTAGCTTTCACCTTTTCTTTTAGAAAAACAGAACCTTTTACTTTAATGATAGTAGGAGAGTCATATCCAAAGGTAACATTATTTTCCTTCTCTAGAGTATTGTATGAAAGGAGTTTATTTTTATCACATGTCCTGTGTTTTGATAATCCACTATCAATGTACCATTTATTTTCTTCCCCTTCTAGAAATAAATCTATGCCACATATTTCAACTTGTAATTCCTTCTTTGTCCATACCTTGGAATTTGAAGGTATATTCTCTTTTCGCTGATGTTTGCTCCTACATTCAGATTCTTCATGTCCAAAGTTAATGAAATAAGAACATTCAATTTCATTTTGAAGAGGAGATAAGTTGTTATAAGTATTCTTCTTTATTCCAGACTCATTTCTTTTCTTTCTTGCTTCTCTAGTCATGCTGGTTTTGTATGCAACACATTGAGCATCTTTATGACCAAAATTATGACATGGGAAACATTGTCCATTAAAGAAGAAATTTTTGCAATCATGAACCTTCTATTCATTTTTACCTACTAATTGATATTTATGTTAATGTTCTTCCTTGAACAGAAGTGGTCATGCTTTACCTGGGTAGTCTCTTTGTTCTTTCGCTGAGTGACAAAATATTGTTGGCTAGCTTTAGCTACATTTAGATAGCTTGGTGCTGAAGACTAAGAGGATTCTTCGATATATCCAATACCTATATTTACAAGAGGAGAGCGTTGTACGTTGATAATTTCATCTAAGGTTTCATATCCTTTAGCAAATCTAAGATTTAAATTTTTCACTTTCTCAAATTCCTTTCTTAGCATTACTATATCACATTCTAATTTCTCATTGTGCTTCTCCTTTTCTATAAGATGATTCTTTAGAGTATCTATGGCAGTTTTGTTTTCTTCCAAACATATTTTGAGATCATTTATTTCTTCAAGAAAACCATTTTCTTCTAATGCATCCATAAAAGTATCTTTAGCCTAACTAGAGTCTTTTTCAAAAGCCATGACAAGCCTAATTATTGATCATATTCTCCTTCTTCACTATTTGATAGACCATCACTATCTTCATGAGTATAATAGCTTTTTCTATTGAAAAACCATTTATTATTTCCTTTTGCCACTTCCTTTCCCTTTCATGATTGTATTTATGGGGACATTTAGCAGCATAATGACCAAATCTTCCACAAGAAAAACATTTAAAAGGAAGCTTACCTCTAAACCTTTCAATGCCAAGTTGTAGCTTCTTTATAAAATTTATCTCATCTTCTTCTGAAGCATACCCTAATCCTTCTTGTTCTTCTACTTACTTTCCTTGTGTAGCAGCTCTAAAGACAACTTCTTTGACTTCAGATGGACCTCCTTTCCTCATTTCACATGTAGTCAAAATCCCATGAAGTTGAACAATAGTAAGATTTTGTAGATCCTGCTTCTCTTCAATAGCAGACACTTTTGACTCGAATTTGGGAGTTAGAGATCTCAAAACCTTTTCTACTAGAGTAGTGTCAGTTATGGTTTCACCCATATTTCTCATACGATTTACAATATCATCTAGAGGTAAAAAGAAACTAGCAATGCTTTCCTCATTATGCATTCGAAGTTTTTCATATTGAATTCTGAGAGTTTTGAGTTTAGAAATTTTTACCTTGGCATCACCTTCATAGCTCTAAATTATTTTTTCCCATAACCCCTTTGCTCTATTCAACTGCATGACTTTGAAAAATTCAGAGTTAGTCAAACTTTCCAATAATGCATTGACCGCCTTTAAATTGGTTTCATAGTTCTTTCTTGCTGCTAGATCTGCTGGAACTGAATTTGGATATTGATAACCTCCTTCAACTATAGCCCATACATATGCTCCAAGAGACTGAAGATAGAATCGTGTCCTTGTTTTCCAAAATATTAAATTGTTTCCATTGAAGAGAGGAGGCTTGATAGATGTTGTCCCATCTTAATTTCTCATCATAGTTGATCTTCCTTCTAGCGTTTAAGCTTCCTCAGAAGGACCTACTCTGATACCAATTGTTGGGAAAAGTGTTGAGAGGTGGGGGAGGCAGGGGTGGGTGAATCAGTATTTGTAGCTCGCTGAACACTTTTACATTTTCTTTACTGAATTCCATATGTGACTTTAATGAACCCAAGTAGGGTATACACGTGGACATACCAACAGAAAATTGTGTATCCTGATATAACTTAATCGTTAGATAAACTTTCAGAAACAATCTTTAACTCAAATTATCAGTTATGCATCAGTTAGTTAAGTAATAAATATGTGTAGTAACAACAGAATAAGTCATCACACCAGAGAATCACACATGAACACAAAGATTTAAGGTGGAAACCCAATTCGAGAGAAAACCACCACTGCTTTTGTCTCTATCTTAAATATTTATTATATGGAAAACTTCTTAGAATATCGTACTGATGCAGATCCATATCAGTACGCAGGAATATACCTACAGAAGGCTGCAACCTTCTCTCATTCTCCAGCTAATACTAGAAGGGAGCTATAACCCCCTGATCTCATTTACCAGCCACTACTAGAAGGGAGCTCCAACCCCCTCATCAAAACACCATCTTCTACTGGCAGGAAGCTTCTACTTCCATACTGAAGGCTTCAACCCTCAGAACCACTGCAGACCACGTTTCATCAATTTTCACACTAGATCCCATAGTTTCAACACAACACTTCATAAAAATCAACACCAATAAACTTAACCCAAACTTCAATCACAACAGTGAGATCACTATAACTAGAACACATGAATAACCCAGCTTTTAGAATTAGTATCCAAAAATAACCTTAACCTTGATCATTCATTATCTTAAACTACATAGGCTACTTTCCTTCACTGATTTCGTGTGTATACATGCTTTCCTTCACACCAACCTACGTATCATTAATAGATAATAGAAATACAGAAACAATAAACAGATAACCTATGCAGTAATATTTAGTAAACCCTGAATTATATACACGCTTTTTCAGAGACAAAGCCGCATATATACACAATTTCACCGATACGAACTAGCGTATAGATCTGTAAATATTAATTTTGCAGAATTTTTCAGATCTATAGACTTACCCAGATTTCTTCACTTCATTTCAGAAAACATGTGCTAGGCCATTGATCCAAACATCTCATAATTAGATCATGCAAGTATATAGTCATTTCAGGTATAGAGATCTTGATCCATCATTATATTCAAGTGTGCATCAAAGATTCAGTTCTACCAGTAAAAACTGAGTTCATTCCATGTAGATATACTTCAGAGAGAATTATTCAATAACAACCCTTACACATGCACAATTTTTCACTATGATCTTCCTCTCCTTATATAGGATTAGCCTTTACCAATACCATGAGCCAAAACCACAGAACTGTCGATGGTATTCTTGAACGGAATCAAATAGATGACACATCACTCAATACTTTGGGATAATACCATGGTAATGCCCCGTGGTATCATAATTTTAGAGTGAAACAGGTATACACGAATTTTATTCTTCGTATTCATGTGTATACGCGACTTCTCTTCATCAAACTTGCATATACATTGTGATATATTACATTTATCATTTCTCTGTCACTTCTGCTGACTTGTAGATACACCATTTGTACATCTTTAACACATAGATTTCTTATCACAAGGAAACTCATCAATTAGGTTTCCATCAAGGACAACTTCATCATGTAGGTTGCCATCAAGGAAAACATATTGCATCATATTTCCAACACCCATTTGGGTTGAGTTTTTTCACCCTAAGCTATGGTCCAGCGAGATAAATTCCTGCAAGGATCATCCTTATCATTTTACTTCTCCATAATATTAGTGTCCACATGGCCAAAATTGAGCCTTATCAGTCTGGAAAATTCCTTCCATCCTCCTCAAGCCCCACCATCGGGAAGGATAGGACCTTAATGTGAAATCCAAAGCTTCATATCTTTGTTCTTCCAGTAAATTCTACTCAAATTCTTCCAAAAATAAGGAAAAATTTCCAGTTCCATCATAAAATGGTAAGTCTCATACCTCTGATGTGACACGATGAAGCGCTTTGGTAACTCTATTACACTGCTTGGTAGATACTTCATGCAAGTGATTATGCCAATGTTCCAATTCCTTGCCAGAGTTTGAAACACATGAACTATCATGCTCCCAACTTTTTCTTCCATCAGTGGTAGGATTAATCCAGTATTCATCATATAAAGTGAGCTTATAGATATTATAAATATAGGCATCACCATATTCATGTTGAACATGTTCTGTAAAGCGCTCACCTTCAGAGGGGTCCAAAGGAATAATGACCCTAGTACCATTCTTTTCAAAAACCACCTCTCTAATTTTCAGGTTGATTATAACATCCATGTCACAAGCCCAATCAAATCCAAGAAATGTAGGATACATATTTCTATCATCAACAATATCAATAAATTCAAAGTTAGAAAACACACTTACTCCATCAATATCTACATTTATTCGATGCAATAAACCCATAGGAATGATTTTCTTTTGATTTTCCTTCCTTAGTTGAATCATCGACCATTACAGCTTAGGTCTCTCCATCTATTCCCATGTATGTTTTGGTAAAAAATTGGCATCTGATCTAATATCAAGGATGACATCTTCCATCTCATAATCTCGTATTTGCGAATCAAACAAATCTCTCTGTTAGTTCTCTTCTTATTTTTGTAGAACTTATTCACTGAGCCTTGTTCAAGCCGCGGCTCTTCTTTGCCAACAAAATTATCTATCATCTCCTGAAACCATTTCATGGCCTTTTGATCCCTTATCTACTTCATACATATCTGTTAGAAAGATTTTAGAATGGTTGGATCAACTTCCTTTGGTTCAGTAATCTCCTCAGGTTTATTATTCAGCAAAATCAGTTCTCTTTGCATGGCGGATGTCGAAGCTCTAGGAGTCATACAATTCCTCTTTTCTTCCATGAATATTTCTCTCTCACGTTGTATACTAAACCCCACATTCATGTATTCATCTTTCTGGACCCATGTAACCTCCATAGGCCTCTTTCCTTCCACATGGTCTTCTATGGTATTCACACCACTGCGTGTTACTATGTTAACACTAGGATCTTATTCACACAGTTCAACTCTCATCATCTGTATGTTGTGAGTCAGCTATTGATTTCTCTTTTCCTAAATATTAGCCAATAATACAAGACAATATTTGATTTCGTGATCCAGTGCTCGACAATACTTACAAGAAACAAGAGTAGGATTCTAACAATACCTGGAAAAATGTCCAAGTTGACCACAATTGTAACATATGGTCTGGCCTCATGCACATCCAGCGCCTCCTCCTCAGGCACGCCCTCGGCCTTGGACCTCTCTACCCATTTTTGGTGAACTCGAATATTTTTGGCCCCGTGCTTGCATTTTGTATGCATCAGGACTCTGTTGCATCATTAGATCATAGCTTCGACAATGTTTTTCATTATGTCCCACTGAACTGCAGTAATTACAGAACAATTGCTTCTGTGATCGGATATATTTTTGTAGTAGATGACAGTAATATGTGGAGTTCTCACCTGCAAATTTGCATATGTTATACTAGGAATTTTTCCCCACGCTTTTTCCAGGGCTTGGTCCAGGCTTCAACAGATTCGGCATCCCAGCGCCCAAATAATCTCGATAAAGAGGGCACTTATCCTTATAGTGAACCGCCGCTTTGCACTTGATACAACAAAATTCTGACTGCATATCAGGTTAGACCCCCTTTTCCTTCTTCAAATATTGGAGCTCCATATGTAATCTTTCCAACTGGATTTTGATCTATTGAAACCCTATACTGGTATTAGCTACTAGTGAAGCTTCTAGTTTCATCGCAATCTCTTGTGCTTCAACTTGGATTGCGATATTTTGTTGTGATAATGTAAATCTAAGATGAGGCAACATTGCAACAGTAATCCATTCCTTGTGCTCCTCATCAGGAATCTCGAAGTTGATTTGGCTTAGTAGTGTCTTAAATCTTTGATCTACCTCCCACACAGTTTCAGTGACCATTTTGTTGATCTCTTTGATCTCCTTAATACATTGGGACTACGATTTTGGTTTAATTAACTCAACGTTCAGTGCATCCTTTGTTTGGGCCAACGTCAAATTTCGGTTTTTCGTGGTATATTTCATGTACCAGAACAATTCTCTGTCCTGCAACGTTGTGACCAACTACGCTTTATTAATATTTTCATCAGTGATGTTTTGTGATCTTCATATTTCTTCTACAACAAACCATAACTTTTCAGGATCATCTAATCCCTGGAAAACAAGCATCTCCAGTACTTGGGCCATGGTAAACGAGGGATGTGGAGGTGGAGGAACACTATGGGGATGGTTTGTGATAGGGGTGGAATATTGGGGAATCCTCGTAGTGCTCTGATGATTTACAGATCTTAGCAACACACTTTTAGGGGTAGCAGGGTTGCTTTCTCTTTCTTCGCTCTCAGATCCAAATAGTAGACTATACTCAGATTCAAAATAAGTATCTCGATATTTCCTAAACCTTTTACCTCATCGTTTGGTACCTGCTTCTCTTCATCCAAACATCAATTTGATTGCATCCATAGTACACCTTTTTTCACACAATAACATTTTAATCCAGAACTTCAATGAGTTGAAGTACTTACCTCGAGGGCCTTTGAAAATTTTGTGCTCTCATTCACTATAAGTTACAGATGCATCAATTTTGAACTCAGTGATAAAACCTCCAAGTATACTATAGATCTAGTAATCAACAAACCTCGCTATCTCGTTAACAGTCCTCTTCAACTGCTTGATCTTTGGAGTCCATGCAGTAGGCCTGTTGTTGAAATGGGTTGTTTGCTCAACTATTCCTTATAACTACTCATGATTCTTGCTAAAAAATGATGAGAAAAATATATCATGTTGATTTATGAAGATATAATTATGTAACCACTATTGAGTAGATATGTGCAGATTTATGTTTCCTTGCTCAAAAAATTTCACGTCCTTTTAGATCTACCCAGTCTTGAATCTCTTTCTTAGATAGATGCCACATCCACATATCCATTATTTAGATCTTGATCCTGGAAAAAGAACCATTTGTTGGATTTATGGGGGCCTAGACCCAGGTTCAAAGATGGTTGTGGGGACCAAAAAAACCCACTATTACGGGCCCATTCAGTAAAGATCTATTGCACAAACCAAAGTCTCACTCGAAAAAATATAGGGGGATGCCAGAACTAGGTTTCTGCTTCCAGAGGGACAATGGAGTGTGGCTTTAGGGATATTTACCTTCCAATACTTGACTGAGATTCACAAATCAGAGATATGAATTATACAGCCACGATTGAACACTTCCATTAAACCGACTTGTAGACTATGCAATTACACTTTAAAAATCATAAAACAGCATAAATAACTATCAATAGGACTTCGCGATGTAATTATATATTATAAACCTTACTTAGCATAGATAACATAAAATATAAGTAAAGAAAACACATAAAATCAAAACACATATCTGTCTTCAAAATTATTTCATTAATGCTCAGATCTTCCCAATACAACTAGTTTCGCCCTGTGCACTCAGCTGCAGGGATTTGCGCACTCAGCTATGGGAGCCTTTTCCCTAACCCAAACCATAAAACACTGTCTCAAAATAACATAGCATCCAAGTGAATTCTATAATCAATTTATCGAGTATATATTTTAATATCTATCATATACGCCTTATATAGGCTTTTACATTTACAATACCATGATCCAAAAACCATGGGGGGAGCTAAAGGTATACAAAATATTCCCATCTCTTTACAAAATAAGGGGATTTTACCAAACCAAAAGACCCTAAGACTCTAAATTAACTCCATGCTATGTGCTCCTCTCCTCAATCTGCAGAGTCTTTCTCAAAATATTTCATCGAGGGGTACCCTGTCCAACAAAGATCATGGCATGATCCACTAATAAGGGAAAAATCTCAACTGTACAACTAGATCTTAAAAGATATTTTGTTAGCCACTGCTACCACAAATTGAAAAAATTATTCTCCTCATGGCTGTAGGAATCCTATATCCTCACTACACTCATCGTGTAGGTGCATATCCTATTTATGAGATTTCCCAACACCACAAAAATTGTTGATGACTATCCTCATGCCCAAAAAAATCTTCTTAGATCCCTTTATCAAACCACTCTCCTTATAGATTCCAAGTTAATTTTTCTCCAATATCATGTTAAATTCATTGAATGAAGTTAACTGAGAGACACCAATTTAATATAAACACACACACACACAAACATAATGTTTAACCTAGAGAAATCTCAATTTCGGGAAAACAAACTAGCTAGCAGTATATTATGTTATTACAAGTGAGCCTTCACCACTCATATCCCTGGAACATTATAATTAGGTATTCAAGTCTTTCAAAGGAATCATTACATTCATTCCATGGGCACAAAACCATGCTCCCAAAACTACTACTATTTGATTGAGCAACTTGGACTCTTTCACCAACTCAAGTTTTACCAAAAAAAGGTCTATGTGTAAAATTTGATGAAATACTACCCAAAATGAAAGATTAATATGGTTTATAAGATATATAATGGGGTAAGTGATATGGATCTTGGGGGCTAATATCCAAAAACAAAAAAATGTTGTGGGAGAGGAGAGAAGAATTCATGAACTAAATACATCCCAAAACAAAAATATGAAAAAAGAAGAACCATAAAACCCAATTCTTTATTAAAAATGAGAGAGAAAATGATGTTACATATCCATTTTATAGATCCATATATCCTTTTACAAAGTGAGACTCACTATTTATACCCTTATTGAGTTACAATATCATGCGTAAATACCATGGGCGAATACCCTATCGGATACCATGGGTAAATAGCATGGGTGAATACCCTAGGTGGATACCATGAGTAAATACCATGTACAGATTTAATTTTCCATTTCTAACCAAATAAAAATAAAATGAATTTTGGAAATTTGAAGGAGGTTTTTCTTTTGCATAAGCCCATCTACAAAAACCTCTCTTAGTTGTTGCAAATCCATTAGGTTTTGGAAATTATGCACTCATCTTTGAATCATATTTTTTATAATTTTCACTAGACAGATTTGTGTAAATATTTTAAAATTCAACTTGGAAGAGGTCCATCTCAGCATCCACGTGGCATGATGACACATCAGTAGTCTAGTACACTCAGAAAATTAGTTGTTTGCATTTTATAAGGGTCATTAAAGGAATTTTTTGAGCTATTTAATGAAAGAAGAGTCCTTTTTGTATTCAAACTTTTCCAAATAGAAAATATCCCTAGGAAGTCTCCATGTGATGTAATCCTATTGAAATAGGTCTCTTAGGTAGAAATTCAAAGCAATCAAGGTGGAAAACCATTTTTATGAGACCTCACTCTATGAATGAGGGAGTGTTGGAGTTTGATAGGGTTGGAAGGTCATGAGAAGTCAATTATGTAATCTTTTTCTATCAAGCTAATACACAGTTGCAGCAATTGTCTTTTAGACCCAAGATTTTTTTGGAGCTTATATGTTTGTGTCTTTCTATTTCATATATTGTTATCAAATTCATAGTATCATGATTACTTGGAATTCATAGTTTTATGCTCCAACTTCCTTCATCTACTATGTTTTTGCTTAAAAAATTCATTTCATAATCTCAATTGCCTCACCTTCCATGAATTGCATTTGTTTGTAATTGAAGTCCATTAACTGAATCCATGACCAATGGTAGCCTTCATACACTCTTGCACCTGAAAAATCACTTAAAACAAGAAAAGAGCTAGTCATATTCATTATGAGCTTGTTTCTTGAATATCTTACCTTTTTCTTGAGAGAGCCCTCTCTGGTTGGAAGGGCTAACTTCCAGCCCCAACTGGTTTGAAATAGTTACATCAAATTGACTGTTGAACAACCCAATTAGTCCCAGTTTGGTGATAACATTTTGGTGCGTCTTCCGGGTGCTTGAAGATGCATTTCCTTGGAAAATTGTGTTCAATCAAAATGACTGAAATCTTGAAGGTAGCGGGAGATCAGAAGTATTCGAGGGGGTACTTCTACCTCAGCGAATCCATTTTTGAAGAATTCAGAAATTCAAAGCTTCATGGTGACTCCACTGCTTGAAGATAAGTAGTTCGAAGAAGTTCCAAGATGAGTTATACTTCAAGAATAAATCCCATGTATGCTCCTATGGATATTTCTCACATATATGGTTTTCCAAATCCTATGCCTCATGTTGATTGGTCAACCCATCTTCCCATTTTCAAAGATGAAAATAAAGATGATGTTGGTCTCCATTTGGTTAAATTCCACATACATGTATGTAGACTGGGGGTTGAGTTTCCTGAAGATTGTATCGTGAATATTTTTATGGCTACCCTAGAATAAAAAGCTAGAGTGTGACCTATGAAGGGTTGAAATTAGGAAGCTTGTGTTCTCTTAAAGATTTTCGTAGAATATTTTTTGAACATTATGGGAAGTCTCATCCTTTATCATCACTATTTCAAGACTGTTGCAATATTTGGAAAGGTTTCATTCAATATATTAAAAGTATTCACGATGATGTAGAATGTATGGATGATGACGATATATTAGAGGCACTTTATGAATTTTCTTCACAAGCTAGATGTTATGATGCTCAAGAAAATTTCCAACAAGCAGATGTCTCTTCTTTGCTTGAAGATAAAACATATCAGCAATTTGACAATCAAGTCATATTACATGAAATTTATAAGGATTTGTAGCTGTGTCAATCTATATAAAGTCAAAGGTATGAGCCAAATCATTTAAATTTTTTTCAGCCCAGATTTTATGTCAAGAAATAAATCCTCAAGATCAAGTTGTTAAAAATATATGCATGAAAATTCTGAGCAGTGAGGCAACATGTGATCAAAGTTCACTTTTAGGTAAACCTGACCTACATGAAGAGGTGAATATATAGTTTTTTCCTCTTCTATTTCAGAATCATCAAAATGACATGGAGGATATGCATAAATTTTTTTGTATAGGAGTTGTTAGTGTTCAGAATCAAGATCAAATTCCTCAAGAAAAACCACCAAAGATTATATCTGATTTGTTTGATAAGAAAGAGACTATTTTTGATACACACAATATGGATGTCATGTTTGTAGATATTCAAAGATGCATGAAGGGTTTACATGAAAGGGAACACAAATCAGGGAAAATTTTAAGGATGGGAAATTATTTTGAAGTTTAAAATATTGGTGAATCTCACTAGTCCCTAATATACAAACTACAAAATGTTCATTATATTTGCAAAATTATTAAAATTTATAATGATTTTCTATATACTCTCTATATAATGTTGGCGATTTTTAAGTTAAAATAATTTTATATTGTAAAATATGGGCGAATATTTTTTATAAAAAATGGAAATTGGCGAATATTGTTTTTGGAAAAAACATGGAAAATTAGCCCACCTACGAATATTAGCCCCTAAAATTTTCCATGACACAAATATATTGCTGCTTTTTTATTTCATGATGTTCTGGAAATTGAAGAAATAGTACAAAATAAGCCATCAATCATGAATGAATTCAGCTCTCATGGTTTTACTCATCAAGAAAATGTGATTTTTCATGGTTTCCAAGATCCAATGTTAGGTTTGTTGCAGTCATAATTCAAGACAAATTTTGTATTTCTTATGGTGCAGGGATTCAATTTTCATTCCAATTTTCCAATAGATGATTCACTTATGATGTTGTTCAAGCACAATCAAGAAGCTCAGGTGTTGGATAAAATCTTTGATTGGTTATACTAGAGGTTTCATATTTCTTGAATTGAAAGTTTGGGTTTCAGTTGTTAGATTAGGATTGGTATGTAAATAAATAATCTTGTTGAGCAAGCATCTCTTTCAACATTTAGTTTGAAGATTGTATTTGTAATTTTTGGTTTGTACGGTGTTTAGCATCAAGAGCATGTCAAGGAACAAACAAAGGCTAAAGAATATGAAAAGAAGTTGGGATCTTCCCAATGGAAAAGACACCTGGTATATTGGTTCTTTTATACACCACAGGGGCACAACATCCC
Organism: Pinus albicaulis; assembly: GCA_034641835.2. NCBI lineage: Eukaryota > Viridiplantae > Streptophyta > Pinopsida > Pinales > Pinaceae > Pinus > Pinus albicaulis. The sequence continues at coordinate 1,255,112,495 of CM076570.1, forward strand.
CATTGGAGCCATTTTTATCCTTGATAACAATTTGGTTTTTCTTAAGTTAATTAGGTTGAGCCACTTAGGGTTGAATACGGTCTTTTGAATTGTTCAATTCTCAAAAAATGTACATATATGGGGGTCATAAAGGTCATCATTAAGGTGATAGGTGTTAATGTCAAATGAAAATCCAAAAAATATCCTTGCATAAGTGAAATTGGTCATTTCATTAAAATTTGGCACTTCTACCCAATTCCGCAGTGAATTCAATGTGAAATGGTGAGAATTCGCTATAAAACTTCCTAATCCTTTTTTTTTTAGCATTAATAAATTTTGGTCTTTTGGGGAACTCAATGCATCTAAGGAGGTATATGAGTCATCAAATGATATTAGGAATATAATTGGGCCATTTTTTGAAGGGGGTGGCTCAACAGTCAAACTCCATGTGGATGACAACTCATCAAGTCAATAAATAATTCCAAGTCATCAATTGGATAGCTCACCATCTCAACTCAAGTTTACAAGACCTTAACTCTAGTGTATCAATGGGCCAACACCTCATCATGTCAATTTGGTTTGATAGATATGGTACAAGATGAATTGAAGAAAAGGGTCTTAAAATGATTATGCAAGATGTTGATGTCACACAATGAAACATTGTAAGCCACACAATATTTTGATAAAATTTTGTCTTATGCTATCATAACCACGCATATACAGGGTTGCAAATATTTTTTAGGGTTAGCAAGAAAAAATTGCAATTGTTTTTTGAAACTAGGCAAGTTCGTAGTGAGCTCTAGGCTTGAGGCTGAGTTTTTGCTACGAACACGCTGTAGAATTATTTAAGGAAAAACTCCCTAAAAAATATCATATCAGGGCTAACTAAAGGCATTTATTTACCTTATAAATCCCAAGTAATTCCCTCCAATAGTCACAAAGTTCAAAGGTTATGCAAAAGTTGGATTTTGGAGTTTGCTACGAAATGGGTGCTACAAAATTTCCAATACATGACTGTTTTAGCAATCAAATTCAATTTCAATTTCTGAAACAATGAAAAATAATTTTGGAAATCGGAAGTATTTTTTTCAGCGCAAGCCCATCTACACAAACCTATCTCAATTTTTTCAAATCCATTAGGATTTGGAAATTATGCATTTATATTTTAGGCCTATTTTTTAGAATTTTCACTAGCCGAATTTGTGTAAAAATTCTAAAATTCGACTTGGAAGAGGTCCAGCTCAACATCCATGTGGCATGATGACACATCAGTAGTCAAGTACACTCAAAAAGTTAGTTGTTTTCATTTGATAAGGGTTATTAAAGGAATTTTTTGAGCTATTTAATGAAAGAAGATTCCTTTTTGTATTCAAATTCTTCCAAACAAAAAATAGCCCTAGGAAGTCTCCAAGTGATTTAATCCTATTTGAAATAGGTCTCTTAGGTAGGAATTCGAAGCTAGCAAGGTGGAAAACCATTTTTATGAGACCTCACTCTATAAATGAGGGAGTTTTGGATTTTTAAAGGGTTGGAAGGTCATGAGAAGGCTATTATGTAATTTTTGTCTATCAAGCTAATACACAGTTGCAGTAGTTGTCTTTCAGACCTAAGATTCTTTTGCAGCTTATATGTTTGTGTCTTTCTATTTCATATATTTTTATCAGCTTCATAGTATCATGATTAATTTGAATTCATATTTTTAATCTCCCACTTCCTTTGTGTACTATTTTTTTTCTCAAAAAAGTATTGAAGAAATTTCCTGATTATCCATAGTGTTATAAAACAATGGTCGATGTTTCGAATCCCAACGGGGAAGAGAAGAAAACTTGTGATACTATACATGGGATGAAGACAAACTCTAGGAGCACATCTGTCGAATTAGAGGCTGCCAGATGTCACTGATCTCATAACCTCCATCCCTATTGGGATTCAAAACGTCGAACATTGTTTTATAACACTGTGGATAATCTAGAAATTTATTGAATAAGCAATAACCACAAAAGCTTGAAAAACATAAAAAAATTTATTTTATAAGCTCAATTTCCTCAGCTTCCACGAATTTCATTTATTTTTAGTTGAATTCCATTAGCTAACTCCATTCCCAATCATAGCTTTCATACACTCTTCCACCTGCAAAATCACTTAAACACACAAAAAGAGTTAGTGATCTTCATTATAAGCTTGTTTCTTGATTATCTTACCTTTTTCTTGAGAGAGCCCTCTCTGGTCTGAAGGAATAACTTCCAAACCCAAGTAGTTTGGAATAGTTACATCAAATTCACTATTGAACAACCCAATTAGTCTCAGTTTGGTGATAACACTCATGTTGAGAAAATTCAGAACCTAGTTTCAAAATATATCAAAGGTGGTTTGCATGGAGGAAGTGAAGGCATGGAGGCTTCAATATAGACAGTGATTTAGTGAATTCAATAGTAGGAAGATTTTTATCCATCCAATAGGTGTTGCAAATTCCAATGGTGGTTGGGAAACGATTGTTGGTCATGGGAGATTCGAGCAGATGGTAGTCCATAGATCTGCCAGAGAAACACATTTACGAAATTGATAGTGCCATCATACTATTGATAAAGGAAAATATTATGGCTATGGGTGTAGATAATCCATGTACATTTTTTTAGTGGAATAATAAAATTAATTGAGCATTGCAACAGTGGCAGGGTAGTTTACTCCCGAAAGGGTTTCCACCCAAAAAACTTGTGTTCTTTTGTGTGCATGCTAATATTTCTCATGGTTATTTCTCATGTTGTTATGATTTCATTTTTTTTTTCATATATGTTTTCATGAACTAATGTTTTGGATGTGCAAGGATAATTGAAATTGAGAAAAAAATATAAATTGGTGAAAATTGATTAAAGGCCATCACTATTGATTTACCCCCCAACCCCCCTCTCAGTAGTGAATATATTTCCAACAATTGGTATCAGAGCTAGTGATATTCACTAAAGCTTGAACTCTTGGAGAGTAGATTGTGAATCATGGCTAGAAGCAAGAGGAGGATGTCTCAAAAGAAAAAAAAATGAAGAAATAAGATGATCAAGCTGTTTCAAAAGGTGCTGCAAATTCCAATTTAGATGTGTCACAAGGTAATATTTTGAAGGAATTTTTAAATTATAATTTTCATGATTCTTTTGAGGTAGATGATGAGAAGTATATTTTTATTGTTAAGGGTGAATATGAATCGACAATGCTTGTGATTAAATAATTAGATGCTCAAGTTGAAAAATAACAGGTGCATGTAGACATCATAATAAATTGTTTGAGATTTGGGATGAGAAGGAGAAAAATTTCAGGGAGGAGCTCACTACCTTTAGAACCCAGTTGGTGGATGAAAAAAGAAATGAATAAGTTATGTGTGGAAAAAATAAAATACTATATTGAGGCACTTGGAAATGTAGTAGAAAAATTGAGAAAAAAAATTGAAGAAAAGGACCAGCCATGCATGAGAAGGTTAAGAGCACCATAGCAACAAGAAAATGTAGCTCTAACCTTCAAAGGGGAGATGAAATTTCAGATGTATAAAAATTTAACAAGATAAATTAAAATACACCTACAACGAAATTTGTGAGCATCCATGATAATTTTGGAGAAAAGAGGGAGAAAATTCATCAGTAGAAAAGAAGATATTTTAAAGGAGATTCTATGCCAAGAAGTTAATACACTCCTATAGTTTATGGTAGAAAAATTCAAAGGAGAAATCATAATTAATTTTCTCCTTTGGTGAATGAAATTGAGTGTTTCAATTTCCATTAGGTTGGACATATAGCAACATTTTGTAGTTCATCAATTTTGACACATCCATGTAGCAATTTAGAAAACCAATAATGAGGTCTTATTTCATGTATACAAGTTAATTTAATGGTTTATCTATTGATTGTAACCTTTTTGGGCATAAGGCATTGATTGCAGGTCTAGTACAAAAAGTTGGAAATCTAGCATGAGGAACAAAATATCATATCCATTGGCTTCTTATCTTGGTCATGTAGAATTTTTTATGTGTCACAAACTTGGACACATGGCCAAGGATTACTTGATGCTTAGATCCATGAGACCATCAGTACAAAATAATTAGCCCAAAATAAATGCAAAACAAAGCCTAAAAACCTAGAGAAATGTGGAAGAAAAAGGGGGAACAATTAGGAAGTTATGGTATTTCTCTTTTCTCACGTGATGAGGATGAAAAATTCTTTATAGATAGTGGATTTTCTCATCATATGTCAGGAGATGGGAGACAATTTCACTTCCTTAAGAGAATCAAATGTGGTCATGTTGTTTTGACGAAAGTGAACCAACAAGAGTTTTGGGAAGTGGAAACGCCAACATTGGTGAAAAGAGGACACATGTTGAAGATGCATGGCTCATTGAGGGCCTCAAGAATAATATTCTATTTGTGACCCAAATGGTTGATGGAGGAATAGAAGTGGTATTCCACTCCAAAGGTTTCTTAATCAGGGAAGAAATATCAAAGAGGGTAATTGCTAGAGGTGTCAAGACCCAAGATAACGTATATTTGTTGAAGGGAAGAGTGAAAAGTAAGAAGAGACCAAGAGAGTAATATTCCTCATCAAATTTAGAGTAGAAGATATCAACACATATTGAAACCCAATCTTGCATGATACATATTTTAGACTGCAAAATGGATTAGAAGCATTCATTGGCTCCGGAGTAGTATATGGCACATTTTGTGTTTGCATGAAGTTAGTTTGTGTTGATGCTTAAATATTTGATGATTATTTCATGATGATGGATATTATCTTTTCTACTAATTTTGTCCTTGCTAAGCTTTGATCAGGAGGAGAGATGACACATGTTCAGGGGGAGAATTTTATATTCTTCCAATATTTCGATGGCTCCATGATTCCTTGAAGGAGTTGGCTATATGCTCCTTGACATATGTTTATTTGATATATAGTTGTTGCAATATCTTGCATTTTGGTTATGAATGGATAATATACTACACATCTAATTGGCATGTATTATGCATCTTGGTATGATGATTTTTTTTAGGTGGTGCTGCCACGGAGATTGGTATGATGATGGTGCATGTTGGATGTTTTTAATATTGATGTTGGTGTTGTATGATATTCTTTTGTTGTTGGGGATTACATTGTGGAGAGGATGTATGGAGTTGTTTTAGAGATGATTAGATATTTTTTGTTGCTTCTATGGAGCATATTAGAGTTGTGGTTGCTAGTTGGTCATTATATGTTGTTGTTTCTATGGAGATGATCTGAGTTATTGTTGCTGGTAGATCACATTATGTTGTTGTTGGTATGCATTTGTGATTTGATCTATTTCTATAAATATGACATGGATTATGAAGTTGTTTCTTCAGGGGAGAGATCATTTTTTTCAGTGTTTGTTGTTGTTGAGTGAGAGTTTATTGATGTTGTTCCTAGGAGATGTATATTGTTGCTCTAGTTTTTTGATGATTGGACATATCTTGTGTCCAGGGGGAGTTTAGTGCACATATCTTTGAGGGGGGTGTTTTTTTTATTTTAGTCTTGCACTCCATTTTTCATCACTTGCATATGATACTGAGTGGAGAATATGATTTTGTTGATGGAATCCCTTGAATTTAGAGGAGTATATAGCATTCGTCCTTGACATGTTTAGACCTTTGTCATTATTGTCAAAGGGGGAGTATTAAAGATAGGATGATGATCATATGTTTTTTTAAGCAGGGGGTTGATATCAATGCCAAAGGGGAATATTGTTGGCATTGATGTGAGTGTTGCAGTGATGTAGATGTGTGGTTGATTTTCATTGATGTCAACCAAGTTTCTTTGGATAAAAGTGTGTTGGAAATGCATGTTTATAGGTTTTTGTAGGTGACTTGTGTATGGATGATGTGTAGATGGTCCTTGGCATGTCTACTATCTTAGACTAGGCTAGAGATGGTCCTTGTCATGTGTACTAGCTTGGAGATGGTCCTTGGCATGTATACTAGAATGGAGCTTGAGGATGGAGCCAGATTGTTGTTATTGATTTAGATTATGGCATGATGGCATGTTGAATTATCTTAGAGATGCGATGATGGTGTATTACACTAGCTTGCAGTTATTCCCATGATGATGGTCTTCATGATCATGTTTTTGCATACAAATATTGTTGGTTGCTATAGAGTTTATAGTTTTGGAGCCTTGATGTTTAGGTCTCCTTGGTCTTCATGTTCCTGATTAGGTATTCTATGATGATGATGTTATACCTTGGTCTTGGATAGGATATACATGTGTTTGTGGGTGCTTGAGATGGTTTTGTAGGTGTTGGAGGATTTCTGACAGCTATTGGAGCTGCATACTGATGGCAGTGATGTTTGAGAGAGTTTCGATGGCTCGGATGTTTATTTTGGTTGTTGGTTGGAATCCTAGTCAACCTAGTTTGACTTTGGATGATGATGGAGGCTTAGGCAAGTTTTAAGTCGAGGAAGCATGTTTTTTAGTCTCCTCTGCCATAGTCACATGGAAGGAAGGTCAAGGGAGAATTTGTAGGCTCTATTTGCATGGAGAGCAGTCTATGGAAGCGAATATATCCCAAATATTCTCAATTCACGTTGACAAAAGTGTTGAGGGAGCGAATAAGGTGTTTTCATGAGTTTTTTTTAGCATTCCTCATGCTACTTAGATAATTTTGGTGTTGTGGCGATGTTATTGATTGAGATTTTTTGGCATATGGTCGTGAAAAGTTTGTGGGTCCTCTAGAAGCTTATAAAGTTTGAATATATCAAAGGACTAGTGGATTTAGTGATTTATTTGGTCAAGAATCCTTCCTCAACCAAAACTGAAGAATGTGAAAAGGATTTTTGAGTGATTCATAACCTATAGGATCTACTAAATTAATCATCTTTGAAAATGTTAATTAGAAGAAGGTATTGAGTGTATTTGGTTGGTTGTTGTGAGAGTGTAAGTATGACATTATGATACCATTGTGAGTGAGTAGAGTGTGTAGAAACTGCTTACATAGTTTGTGCAAATATATTTTAGATATTTGTGAGTAGAATTCAGAGATTGAGTTGAGAAGAAGATGAAGAATTTGTGTTAGTTATGGCAGAAATTTGTAAGATTGAAGTATGTTGGAGAGAAGTGTTTGGTGTGTTAAATAAGTGAAGAAATTCCCTCATTCAGGTCAAATTTGTGATACAATTTTTATCAACAGAATGTTGGAGCTGTTGGGTTTCTCATGTTGAGAGAATTTAGAACCTAGTTTGAAAATATATGAAAGGTGGTTCACATGGAGGAAGTGAAGGCATGGAGGCTTCAATATAGATAGTGACTTGTCAAACTCAGTAGTAGGAATAGTGTTCTCCATCTAGTGGGAGTTAGATAGTCCAATGGTGGTTGGGCAAGGATCGTTGGTTGTGGGAGCTTCCAACAAATGGTAGTCCATAGATCTGTGAGAGAAACATATTTACAAAATTGATAGTGCCATCACACATGATCCAATAGTATGATCTAATATGTTTAAATGAGTTTGATTTGTGACAGGGATGCATATATTGTATATACATTTAATTCGATTTAGATTAGTTTATAAATCAAACTCTACCTATGAGAATAAATGACCCACTTAACTTAGTGGTGAGAGTATCGCTTTCATACGACAAGAGTCATTAGTTAAAATCCAATAGTAGGTAAACTTATTAGATACAATTTAATACTCGTGTAGATAAATCCAAGTCTTATGGCTATGGGTGTAACTAATCCATGTATATTTTTTCAACAAAATAATAAAAAGAATTGATAAATGTAGCAATAGCAGGGTGGTTTTCTCCTGAAAGGCTTTCCACTAGAAAAACTTGTGTTCTTGTGTGTGCATGCTTGTATTTCTCATGATGTTATGATTTTAATTTATTGTTGCATATATGTTGTGATGAGCTAATGTTGTGGATGTGCATGGATAATTAACATTGAAACAAAAATATAAATAGGTGAAAATTGATTAAAGGCCATCACTACTCATTCACCCCCCCCCCTAAGTAGTGAATGTATTTCCAACAAAAACTAACAATGATTTCAACTTGGAGTGTTTCCCATCTAACTAGAAATGAGAGCATCCACCGCAAACCTTAAAACCCTGATTTCCATGGAGTCATAGCTAGCTTTGATATTGCTAATCTAGATCTTGGGGGACAAGATCTAGAGCCAAAGAAATGTTGCAGGAGAGGAGAGAAGAATGTGGGAATTGTTAGAGTCAAGCAGCGGAAAAAAAAATAAACAAAAAAACACACACAGCATAAAACATGAGACAACAGATTTAATGTGGTTCACCCAACCAATCTGGGCGACGTTCATCAAACAGAGGCATTGGCAATCTCATTCCTAAACAATATATTTACAACAACAAAGTTTCTCATCTGCACTTCTATTCCTCTCATTCCTCACATCCCTCATGGTCAGAAACCTATACAGGCTTACATTTTATAGCAGGGAGTAGAAACTGAATCATAAATTAAATCACAACAAAATAGGATGCAATAACTCCACATCAGGATTAGATGCAGTCAATTTACCAACGAATCCTATTGTTGTCATATTCATGATATTTTATCCAAATTTAATATAAGAAATCTCAAAAATCTCCACCTTGACAACAATTAGCCTGATACCCTATTCCATTGTTATTTTTATCTTTTCTGCAAGCCAAGAGAATCCAGACACCATTGTAGCTTCTCTAATAAAATTGGTTTCGTGAACATGTCTGCACAGTTTTCCTTTGTATGCACTTTTTCAAGAGAGAGTCCCCGTTCAGTGATAACCTGTCTTACAAAATGGTACCTGATAGGTATATGCTTTGATTTACTATTATAGGCCAGATTTTTAGCCAAGTGAATTGCACTTTGACTATCACAAAATAACTTTATGTTGTCCTGCAACCTACCAAACTCACCAAACAAACTTTCAACCAGACCACTTCTTTGCAAGCATGTGAAGTACCTATGTATTCTTATTCTGTAGTGGATAAAGCAACAATGTTTTTTAGCTTTGACATCTAGCTTATAGCTCCACTTGCAAGAGTAAAGACATATCCTGAATTTGACCTTCTCTTATCCAAATCACCTGCAAAATTGGAATCAACATATCCACAAACAAATTCACTACTTCTGTTATAAGTGATACAGTAATCCCTTGTGCCTCTCAGATACTGAAGCACCCATTTCAATGCCGACCAGTGTTTTTTTCCTGGATTTGCCATATACCTGCTGACAACCCCAAATGCATGTCAAATATCTGGTCGTGTACAAACCATCGCATAAATCAAACAACCTACTACATTGGCATATGGAATTTGAGACATATATTCATTTTATTCATTTGTGTTAGGACATAAAATTGAAGAAAGCTTAAAATGGGAAGCTAAAGGGACTGAAACAGGCTTCACATTCTTCATACCAAACCTCAAGAGTATTTTATCAATATACTTTTGTTGTGATAACCATAGCTTACCATTGCTCCTGTCTCTGAAAATCTCCATGCCCAAAATCTGTCTTGTTGCACCTAGATCTTTCATATCAAACGTCCTAGCCATCTGAGCCTTTAACCTGTTGATCTCTGTTATGCTTTTTCTTGCTAAAATCATATCTTCAACATATAACACTAAGATAATGAACATTCCATTACTAAATTTCTTAAAGTAAACACAATGATCATATTCACTTCTTATATAATTTTGAATCATCATGAAAGAATCAAATTTCTTGTATCATTGTCGAGGCGACTGCTTCAGACCATACAATGATTTCTTGAGCCTACAGACAAATTTCTTGTTGCGATTTTGAACAAACCCTTCAAGTTGTTCCATATAAATCTCTTCATCTAGATCTCGATGTAAAAATGCAGTTTTAACATCTAGTTTTTGTAATTCTAAATCAAGTAAAGCAACTAATGCTAACACAATCTGAATTGAAACAATCTTTACAACTGGTGAAAATATCTCATGAAAGTCAATTCCTGCTTTCTGAGAAAAACCTTTCGCGACCAGCCTCGCTTTGTACCTGTCTTCTTTGTCATCAACACCCTTTTTCTATTTGTAAACCCATTTACATCCCACAGTTTTCCTATCTTTAGGAAGTTCTACCAGATCCCATGTGACATTCTTGTCTAATTCCTTCATTTCATCCTTCATAGCTTATTTCCACTTATAACTGTTAGAACCTTCTACAGCTTCCTAATAGCACAAAGGTTCATCATCATTAGCGGTTAAAGCAACTGAAGTAACATAATCATCATACCTTTTAGGAGGGTGTCTGATTCTCGTGGACCTCCTTAAAGATGTTTCTGGTACTTCCACAATTTGCTAATTATTATCTGTAGGAACTTCTTCATGATCTGCATCTGAAACATGTTCATGATCTGCATCTAAAACTTGTTCATGATCTACATCTGAAACTTGTTCATCTGGACTATCATCAGTATTTCAACTGGTTTCGAACTGAATATGTTGAAACTTAGGTACATTATCCTATTTCAATTTATCATCTACATCTGGATTATCGAGTGAAGATTAATTTAATTTAACATCTCTGTTTATGATGATCTTGTGAGTAGTAGGATCCCACAACCTATATCCCTTAGTCCCATCACCATGTCCAACAAAGATATATCTTTTTGATTTAGGATCTAATTTAGAACACTGATGTTTCAAAATTAGAGCAAATGCATCACAACCAAAAACTTTCATTTTAGAATAATCACAAGGATGACCTTTCCATACATCTTGAGGAATTTTGCATCCTACTGTAGTTGATGGTGATCGATTTATCAAATAACAAGCTGTAGATACTACTTCTGTCCATAGTTCCTTCTGAAAATTGGCGTTACTCAACATACTTCTTGCTCTTTCTAAAAGAGTCATGTTCATGCATTCAACAACTCCATTTTGCTGAGGAATATAAGCAGTAGTTTTATGTCTTTGGATCCCAACTTACTTACAATAATTATCAAATTCCTTTGAAGTAAATTCACCACCATTGTCAGTTCTTAAAAAATTAATGGTTCTTCCAGTGATGTTTTCTACTAATGCTCTAAACTGTTTGAAAACTGTGAATACATCAAAAATTTTCTTTAACATATAGACCCACACTTTTCTAGATAAATCATCAATAAAAGATACAAAGTATGATGATCCTCCATATGAGGTTGTAGGAGATGGACCCCAAACATTAGAATGGATATAATCAAGGATTCCCTTACTAGTATGTTTTCCAGTTTTAAACCTCTGCTTGCTTTGTTTCCCAAATATACAATGTTTGCAAAAATCTGACTTAGAAGATTTTAAACTAGGAAGTAACTTACGATCAGATAAAATTTTTAATCCTCTTTCGCTCAAATGGCCCAATCGTTGATGCCATAGTCGAATAGAATCACTTTCGTTTTCAGATACTATAGAAGCATGATATGACTCTGTTCTTCCTTCTAACTGAAAAATATTTCCAACCTTATTTTCTTTCATTACTAGTAAAATTCCTTTATAAAATTTCATTACTCCACCTTGAATAAAGGTTTTATATCCATTTGTGTCTATCACTCCTAGAGAAATGAGGTTTTTTCTGAGTTCAGGAACGTGTCTTACATCAGTTAATATTTTATTTTTCCCATCAAAAATTTTAATCTAGATGTTCCAATTCCCACAATATTACATGAGACATCATTTCCCATGTAAACTACTCCATCATTGATTTATTTATAAGATTTAAACCACTCTCTATGAATGCACATGTGATTTGACGCACCAGAATCTAACAACCAATGTTTATCATGATTAGACAAACAAACAGATAACACTTCATCACTCATACCTGAAATGGGTGCCGAACCTGTATCTGTCGTGTTTGCTTCTTTCTTCTTTGTTGAAGACTCTCCTTTGGATGTTTTTTGTCGCTTCCAACATTCCTTCTTCAAATGTCCCAATTTGCGACAAAACCAACACTTTGCCTTACTCTTCTTCCCTTTCGATTTTTACCACGAGTTGTTCTGCTTACTGAAGGGTCTTTCTTTAGAACAACCTCTAACCATCATTGCTTCTGATGTAGAGGTTTCTGAATTTGACCTTTTCCTTGTTTCTTCAGATAAAAAAGCTCCAACAACATCATCAAACTCAAGGTTTTCTGATGAACTAAGACTTATAGAAGTAACAAAATGATCCCATGACTTGGGCAACAAGCATAATAAAGTTACAGCTTTATCTTCTGATTCAAATTTTACTTCTATATTTTCTAACTGCACCAAGAGAGTATTAAAGGCATTCAGATGATCAGTTATCCTTGTACTTCCTTCATGCGCAAGCTATACAACTATATTTTCAGAAGAATCCTATTTGTTAAGGATTTTGTCATGTACAGCTTTTCAAGCTTTGTCCACAAACCAGTAGTAGTTTTCTCTGACACGATGTTAAACAAAACATCATCCACCAAACACAATCGAATGCTGCTTAGTGTTCTTTCATCGACATCACTCCATTCGTAATCTGTCATGGCGAAAGGTTGTTTGGCTTTACCCAAAAGTGCCTTCGCCATGCCTTGTTGCATGAGTAGATAATGCATCTTAACTTTCCAGATCTCGAAGTTTTTTTTCCCATTAAATTTCTCGATCTCAAATCGAGCACTTTGTGTTTTTACCATTTTTAATTTAACTTCTTCTCCAATGGATCCTTAATAAGACTTCAGGATAGTGGTAGCTTTTAGACACATGGAGATAATGGTTTAGTATATCACATAACAAATCAGTCTTAGATTTGGGCCACTTAAAGATTCCCTTCCAAAACAATAATGGACACATATGCTAAATCATATGATCATCATGTGCCAATGTATGTGGTCACATATGGACATTGAAACAAATTCGATGTCTCAAAAGCTTACCCTATCCTCGAGAAGAGTTCGTGGGAGTATATATGCCGTGGAGAGAATATTAATATAACAGAAAATATTAACATTCAAAACTTCATACTACTAATCAAGTAGCAGGTCTTCCACGCTTGGCCACCAATCAGCACAGCTCCAGTGATGACAAACTCTTTTGAATTCGGCCCTCAACACTGCTTTCGAACTCGGCTTCTGCACATAAGACTACAACTGCAAACAACATGTATTAACGCTATTGTGGCTTCTTGATTAACACTACCATGGCTTTGTGTATTAATGCTCTACCATAGCAGCTTACACAACACTAACATAGCCAGCCAATGGTTCGGTCACTGCTCACAGTCTTTAGCCTTGTTCGCACACAGCCTTGGTCACATGCTACAGACCTGTCTCACAGTCTTCCACAGTAACTTATACCAGGCAGCGGCTCACACAATGGCTTTGTGATAAGAGTTAACACAACCACTTACACAGCCACGGCTCAACTCTATATCAACGCAAACACACAGCTTTATCACAACAACAACCATAATCACGTGCTTCGATACCAACTCACGACCTCACAGTTTTCTCTATTCTAATTAACGCTAACACAACCACGGATCTTCGTTATGAAATCCATGCTGTGCAATCTGTTCCATGCTGAGAGTGCTTCAAGCTCCAATACCAATTGTTAGAGTCAAGCAACGGAAAAAAAAAACAAAAAAAAAACACACAGAGCATAAAACATGAGACAAATATTTAACGTGGTTAACCCAACCAATCTGGGCTACATCCACCAAAAAGAGGCATCGACAATCTCATTCCTGAACAGGAGATTTACAACAGCATAGTTTATCATCTGCACTTCTCTTCCTCTCATTCCTCACATCCCTCATGCTCAGAAACCTCTACGGGCTTACATTTTATAGCTGGGAGTAGAAACTGAATCATAAATTCAATCACAACAAAATACGATGCAATAACTCCACATCAGGATTAGATGCAGTCAATTTAGCAACAAATCCTATTGTTTTCATATTCATGAGATTTTCTACAAATTTAATATAATAAATATCAACAGAAATTGAATACATCCAAAAACAAAAATATGAAAAAATAATAACCATAAAACCCAATTTTTTAATTGAAAATAAGAGACAAAATGATGTTACACCTTCATTGTGTGGATCTATGTTTCCTTTTACAAACCGAGACTAATTATTTATACACTTATTGAGTTACAGTATCATGGGTAAATACCATGGGTGGATACCATGGGTAAATAACATGGACAAATACCATGGGTAAATACCATGCGTGAATACCCTAGGCGGATACCATGGGTAAATACCATAGACGAATTCCAATTTCCATTCAGATGAATAAGGAAGTGAAGAGAAAATTCAAATAAAAAAAAATAAGAACTATTGTCACCTTATTATATGGGTCTCCTATTGTCCTAGCTTATCTAAATAAAATTTAAATAAGAGATACACATTCCATGAATTGAACACTTAAATTAATTAGAAGGTATTTTCTAATGTGGAGGAATGGTAACTAAATGCTCCAAAATCCTTGAGTCTTGAAAGGAAATTCTATTAAAACATAATTATATCCCTAAAGGTTAGACTTCATGTCATAGAGCATCCACCTCTCATTTCATATCCTTAGATATTTAAAAATTTAGCATGCCTTGATTGGCCTTATAAAAGTAGTACATTCCCAAAGAGTTCACACATATGTATGAATCTATTGTTTTCCTCCATACTATACTTAGGCAAATAGATAGACTAATATTATTTATTTTGTGTTAGGTGGGCTATTAGCTTTCCATAACCTAACAATTCCCAAAGAGTTCCATGCCAACATTCTAGATAAAGTTGCAACTTCTCCATCGTAATTAAGACTTCCACATTAGTCATCTATAGGTAGGTATCTCAGCTCAACACAACAAGAAATGTAGAACATAGTCAAAGATGTTTTGTATATTTTGAGATATGTCTTAGATTCTAGTTGCATGTATGGTTGATGATTCCATGACACATGGAAGGAACAGCTTCAAGGCCCCATTTATTTAAAATCTAAACCCTTCAAAGGGTAATTTTGATATTATATTATAAAATCATGTTTGAGCATTTTTTTTTATTTTTTATTTTATTTTATTTTTTTCTAAATAAGCTTAATCTATTAATATACAAAAATACATTACATGGAGGCCGAGGCCTCAGCGTTTCTGGCCCGAGAGATGGGAATTCTAGTGCAGCCATAAAAATTTGTCAAAATAACAGCACACAGTGCCGAGAGACAGTTACAACAATGAAGCACAGACAGGCATCTTAGCACAAAAAGGCCGCCCTCATAGGGGAAATCGGCCGAAGAGTCCAAACAAAATATCAACCCACAACATTTAGCTTCAGAATTGTAAACATGAACGGTCTTATACAGGATAACCTACCTTCCACAAAGGGGAAACCGGCAATCAAAAGAGCAGTAGAAGTAGAACCGGCTAAACTGAGTCAGCATACGATTACCAGAGCTGAGCCTGGCACAACGAGCAGCCAAAAACAAGCCTGAAAGAAGAAAGGCAATTAATTACCTTGAGTGGAAGGAGGAGACTCAACCACACGGTAGGCATAAGCGTCGGGGTCATCCTTGTTCTGCACAACAACATTATCACCTGGAACATCCTGTTTGGTAGTGTCTGCCCTCTTCTCGACAACCGGAGCACTAGAACAGCCTCTCTTGAAGTCGCTCGCCCCAGAATCCATGAAGGGATCCATTGAGGAGCAGCCCTCAACTAACTTCCACTTATGACCTGCTTTAGAAGGAGAATAGGGCCTATCGGTCATCAATTGCACTGGAGGAGAGTCAGTAAGCTCGGCAGTCGAGTCAGGCGACGCTTATTTGAAATCAATGGTGATGGTGGCAGTGACAGTAGGCATGTTGATCAAGAAGGGGAAGCGGAACTGAGCCCTGTGCTGCTAACCCGGGAGGAGACTGAATAGGCTTCTTGCAGGAAGAGCAGTCCCTCGCCCCACTAAAGAGCTCTGACTGCTGCTTGTCTCAGGATACCAACCCCGCATGGAATCAGACAGCAGAGAAGTGGAGCTAGGCGAGGAGGGAGGAGGTTGTCGAGAAGGACCACCACGGCTCGAGCCTCGTATGCTTCTCATCCTATGGTGCAAACGAGGCATGGTATTCAAGTGTGAAGTGTTGAGCTTGAAAGAACAGGAAGCCGAAGATAGGGTCAGGGCAGGCATGCCAAAACTGAGGACCAAAGGCAGATAAGAATCGATCTCCACAGGGAGAGAAACAGAGCGAATGCCAAAACTCTGAGTGCAAAAGGAGCTCTGCAAGAAGTGCATTCCAGGAGTGAGGTTTATACGACAGGAAAGCGAGCACCTGTGCCCAGTGTTGGTCTGAGAGCTTGGCTCAGAGACTGCCGAGGAGCAGCAGGAACGAAAGGGCAACAAAGCCGATCTGAAGCATCCCGAAGAAGCCATATCTTTGTGGATCGAGCGCGAGTTTGGGCAATTGTGCAGCGTAAATGCCCCGGACAGAGTAGTGTTAATGCTATTAATGGCATGGAGGACGCAAAGTAGGGTGGCGGTGGTAGAACCCCACGTGCCAGCCCACCACCTTTGCCACCTATCAGACATGTTGGCCACGCACATTCGGGACTTGGAGATCCTGTTGCACCAAGGAAGTGCAGTCCTGAATGAGTTGTTCATCATCGGTATTCTGAAGCAGGCCTTCATAGAATGGAGTTGTCTGAAGAGCACCTTCATTAGCCAAACGATCAACAACTTTGTTGGTTGTGTGTCTTATATGATTGAAGGAGATAGCTTTAGGCATCTTAAGCCATGTTTCAATAAGTTCCAATATACTTTGCAGTCTCCAACTTGAAGCTATGTTGGAAGCTGTTGAGCCAGATTGGAGACGAATTGCTGCCTCAATAAGGATCTGAGAGTCCCCTTAAACTTCCAGAGGGAATAAGTTCTCTTTCTCCGCTATGCAGAACCCCTGCCATAAGCCTTCGAGTTCAGCAGCATTGTTAGAGTCATGACCAAGAGAGCCGAAATAGATGTGACCTATAGTTCCTCCATGATTCCTAAATATGCCACCAAAACCAGCAGGTCCCAGATTTCCTTTAGCCGTGCCATCAAAATTCATTTTGAAAGCTCGAGGCATAGGAGGTGACCAGGAAAGGGGCGAATCTGAATGCTTCAAGGTGTTCTGGGATTGCTGTTTAGAGTGATTGAGATCGAGGTTCCATCTCTTCCAAATGAGACTTTCCACTGGTGAGGAAGGCATATCCGATTCTTTCCAGGGAGTAAGAGCTAAATTTTCTTGCATATTGCACTTGAGATTAGACCAAATGATAGCATTCGATGTGACAGCATCCTTGAAAGTTCTATGATTACGCTCCTTCCAGGTGGCCCAGTAGATGAATCCTGGGAACAAGTTCCAAATGGTATTTATCAATAAACATTGGAACGGATGTGAAGGCCACCTTCTGATTGTATTATTGATATCCCCTTCCTGTCTCCCAATCCTTCCAAAGCACAAGGTGAATTGATCCCAGAGATAAGTAACTAAAGAACAAGAATCAAGGAGGTGTTGTATTGATTCTACCTGAGACTGAAAATTGGGGCATCTTGATGGTCCAATAAAACCTCCTTTTAGGAGATTGTCCCAAGTGAGAATTTTTCCTTTGATGAGGAGCCAAAGGAAAGTGGATATTTTAGGCTAGGTTTTTGGTTGCCGGACTTGAGCCCAGATGCGATCCTGTTGTTCCTGCTGCGGGCAGTAGAGTAATCTATAAGCTTCTTGAGTATAAAAGTTACCCTGAGGCGTGTATCCCCATCTTAACCTATCAGCTTGATTCGATACCTTAATCCTTCTTATGCTTAGCTCCTGCTCAATGTCGCCAAAGGTCTCCCCCTGCCAGTCTTCTTGCCAGGTGAGTGCTGGTTTCCATACCTAATGACCATGGGAAGAATTGGGTTGCCAGAATTTATTAACATGGTTGGGGATGGCATTCCGAAGTTTGTTTTGCCATAGAGGTTTATGGAAGAGCGAGGAGAGTTTCGGCAGCTGTTGCCAAGAATCTTCCCAAAATCTAGCTTTGTCTCCTGATTGGATTTCCCAGAAACTGTGTGTTTGGATGAAGGCTCCATGATGTTTTGTTGAATTCCATATCAACAAGCCAGGAGCATCAGAATTGAAACATATGAGATCAACCTGGGATCTTCCTGGAGCATACTTGACCTGCCAAAGACATACCCAAGGTATATGTGGTTTAGAGACCCAGCTCCACCAGATACGGGCCCCCATGGTAAGATTACTGTGAAGCGGGTCTCATAAGCCCAGCCCCCCTACATTTTTGGGAGTACAGACTTCAGTCCACTTAACAAGAGCCCATTTTTTGTTGAGGCCCGAAGAACCCCAGAGGAAATTCCTCTGTAAGTTGCAAATTTGCTTCAGCACCCAGTTAGGAGCAGCCAAAATGGAGAAGAGGTAAAGTGGCATAGCTTGGAGAACTGATTTGATTAATATAACTCTACTGGCCAAATTGAGAGAGCGGTAGGTCCATGAGGAGAGGCGAGCTTCCATCTTATCCAAAAGGGCTCTCCAAGAGGCATGCTTAATAGCTGAGTTGACCAAGGGAGCTCCAATATATTTGGAAGGAAGAACGTCAATCATGAAACCCAAGATTCTTGCAATATTATGTTGAGAGATGGGAGGGGTATTGAAAAAGAAAATTTGGGATTTAGCAGCGTTGATGGTGGTACCAAAAGCCTCCGAGAAGGTGTTAAGAAGATATTTGAGGGTCTGGGCTTCTTGTACAGAAGGATGGCCAAAGAGCAAGTTATCATCCACGAATTGTTGATGTGTGATGGGGGAATTGTCATGAAGAGAGATACCTTTAATTGAACCGGAGGAGGCAACATGATGAATGAGTCGACTAAGGCCTTCAGCCATGAGCACAAAAAGGAAGGGGGATAAGGGGTCCCTTTGACGAATACCCCTAGAAGACCAGAACGGTGAAGAGGGAGAGCCATTAACTAGGATAGAGTAACTGGGAGAAGACAGAAGGCTCATTACCCACCTAGTCCAAGTAGCATTGAAACCAAAAGCCAGAAGGATTTGTTGGATATAATTCTAGCTTAATTTGTCAAAAGCTTTTGATAAATCAAGTTTGAGGAGCATACCTGGTTTCTTGAGGGTTTTGAGGGAGTGTATTACCTCATGTGATAGGATTATGCCATCCAAAATTTGAGGACCCTCCACATATCCTGTTTGCTCTGGCGTGATAAGGAGAGGAAGGAGAGGCTTAAGCCTGTTTGCGATGACTTTGGAGATCAACTTATAAATAACATTGCAGAGCGCTATGGGCCTGTATTTATCCGGGGTACTTTAGTTCTCCTCCTTGGGGATGAGAGCTAGGAAGGTTGAGTTTAGTGAAGGAAGGATCCAGTGCATGGATCGAGATTCTTCCACTAAAGCCCAAACTTCCAGTTTAATAATCTCCCATAATGCATGAAAAAAATTGGCTGTGAATCCATCCGGGCCTGGCGCTTTCCCATCCTTAAGTTGAACAATGGCTAGCTCAACCTCATGAAGTGTGACAGGCTGGAGAAGCATTGCATCATGGTCCTCTGTTATGATTTTAGGGATATTTTGAGTGACAGAAAGAATAGCTTGCTCTCGATTACCTTCCGGTTCCTGCATAATATTTTTGAAATACCCTCTGAGCTCTTTTTCAATGTCCTCATGCTTTTCTAGACGAATTCCCTAATTTTTGTTAAGAAAGGAAATATGATTATGCATCCTTCATTGTATAGTGGACCTGTGGAAGAACTTTGTGTTTTTCTCTCCATCTTGAAGCCATCTGAATCGATATTTCTATCGCCAGAAAGTCTCTTCTTGTTGCCTACTCTTGTCAATTTTTTTGAGGAGAGTGGTTTCTTGTTTGTCATAGTCCTCTGTTCTACCCTCAATGATGATTTTCTGCTGAAGAAGGTTCATTTGAAGCTCTAGCTCTTTCTTGTTGTCAAAGATGTTGCCAAACTGAGACTTATTCCAATGTTTGAGAGAATGCTTGAGATTCCTGAGCTTTTGTTGGAATTGAAACATTTTTGAGCCATCCATTGGAGCAAAGGAGCGCCATGCATTGGTGACAAAGTCTTTGAAACCAGCGTGGGAGAACCAAAATGATTCAAATCTAAATGTTCTATTACAATGTGAGCCTGGTCGAGTCCATTGCAAGAGGATGGGCCAATGGTCCGAGCCAGCAAGGGGAAGTATGGAAGAGTGAAAGTCTCCTCCAAGATGAATAGCGTTGTCTATCATAAGAAATTGATCCAAACCAGATGCAATGTGCTATGACCCACTGCGTTTGTTGGTCCAAGTGAATGTGCCATTGGAGGTTTGCAGATCCACGAGCTGATTGTTTGAAATGAATTCTTTGAAGCCTAAGCAGTCCCCTTCTAGCCTATGCCTTCCTCCTAATCTTTCCTCCAAAGTGGTGGTCATGTTGTAATCCCATCCATAGAACCAAAGCGGGAAACGCCTTAGAGAGTTTAAGTCTGTTAAGGTATTGAGCAGATCTAATTTCTTTTGAATTTCTTACGGGAAATATACATTGGTTAAGTGACCATGTATATTGGTACCTAGCAGATGGAAAGTCGTTTGAATAAAAAAGTGGGATTCATGGAAGTCATACAAAGAGAGGACTTGGGGATCCCAGATGATTTCCAACCCTCCGGAAGCACCTGAAGAATCCACTGAAACTGAGCAACAGTCAGCCCAAACTTTGGCCACAATGAGTTCAAGCATTTTTCTGTTGCATTTCATCTCCTGAAGAAAGACAATTGAAGGGTTGTATTTCTAAATTATATTTTTAATCACTTTGTGCTTTGAGGGGCTATTGAGCCCTCTCACATTCCACAAGATGAGCTTCATGAAGAACTGTGCAGGAGAGCCTTGTAGAACTTTGTCAAGTTGGGGAATCTGCCGGATTCCACAAGTATTTCTCCTACAATAATAGTTCTCTGCAAATCTGTCTTCCTCCCTCATTTTTTTGATTCTTTCATAATTTTCCTACCATCCCATGGTCCTCCTCCTTGAATTCCCAGGGAGTTCCTTTGTTGTGCTCGAGAGAGGACTACTTCCAAATTATCTATTTGATGGGGTTTAATGTTGCTATACTCTTTCTGATGGCAAGCTTCCTCCAAAGCCAGAATATCGAGCTCCTCGATGTCAACACTGTCAGGTTCATCCTCCATGAGAGTAGGGACATTCAGCTCAATGTCTTCCGACCCAGAAGGGGGGGGCGGATGCTTGGGTGCAATCCATGTCCATGAGTGTAGAGACTAGAATGGAGGGTTTGTTTTGGTTGTCAGCTAAAGAGGAGGCGTGAAAGACTTTAGTCAAATCAGTGGCTAGAGGGGCTTTGAGATTTGAAGCAGGGGTGTCCGGTAAGGGGCTAGAGATAGCTGGCTGGCCCTGATGAGCTTCTGTCTGATCATGTGGTGCAAGAACCTCAAAAATGTTGCTAGTATTGGGAATGTTGGGGGCGGTAGAGATGATGGAAGATTTCTTGGAATGCTTCTTCCTGGAGGAGACTCTGGTAAAACCGTCCCAATATTTTCCAGCGTTATGGGGGGGGGGGGGGGAGGGGAACTCAGTTTCTGGTTCAGAGGGAAATCTCTAAAAGGGTGGCCATGCTCATGACATTTTTTGCATCAGAAAGGGACATGCTCATAATCAATAGTCTGAATCCATTCAAAGTCATCGTGGAATAAAATTACCAAATCTGTGAGAGGTTTTGCAAGGTGCATGTAAACACAGGTTCTGGCATAGGAAGTGTAGCGTCAGAGTTTTGTTTCCTCAGCAACCTTTATAATTTCTCCTAGACAATTGCTAATGTCCCGCAGAGTTTCTTCGTCCCAGTATTCCAAAGGCAGGGAATACATTCGTATCCACACAGGAGCCCAACTAAAATATTCCTTGTCTGGATGAAATCTTTCAATCCAATCATGTAGGTATAGCCCTATAGAGTTGAATAAATAGGGGCCTCCTTCAAAGATGCGATTCTTGTCCTCAAGGCAGTGGAAGATAGCAGTGAAAAATCCTTTGGGTCCAAGCTGCAGGGTAACTTGTCCCTTGGGCTTCCATTTGGACATTATCCATCCCTACAAAGCCTTCTCAGTCAGCTAGAGACCGATGAAATTCCCGATGAGGGCGTGATCCTTCATGTACTGAATGTGTCGATTAATACGGTGACTGGGGAGGTCGATTTTGACCCGATATGCAGCTTTAGGAATAAAAGTGGTAGAGGAGGCTTTTTTCTGTGCCTCAGAAGCAGTCTGTTCAGTACTTTCGATCCCAGTGAGATCAGAACTAGTCTTAGTGTCAGGAGTATTGTCTGTAGTGTTGGTCCTGTCAGGGACAGTTTGCTACCCTGGCGCGGTGTTACCAGGCGAATCTGACATCGCTGTGGAGGCAGAGTTTGGAGGAGGGGGGGTATTACCCACCCCTCCGAAAGAGGCAGAAATTCAAGGTGATCAGAAGGGTGGCCTTAGGATACATAAACCTTAGAATAAGGGAGACAGATGCGCCGGTATGAAGCAAGTTCAGACGAGGGTTTGCAAAAACCCTAGAACTAGAGCCTCCTTCCCGACAACCAAATCGTGTTTGAGCATTACATGGAGGAGAGGGCTCAATTAGCCCACTGGGAATAGGTGGAAATTTAGAATGAGATAGAAATAGTCAATTTAGTAGAGGCATTAGCTTAGAAGTTCTAGTTCTGCTAATTTTCATGTACAAACACATTTTATGAATAATTAAAGGAATACTTAGTTCTTATATTTTTGTTCCTTCAAGGATCTAGGCCTCCTTGTGTTATGAACCACCCTAGGTGTTGAGGACCCTGATGTATTATTATTTTTTCATGCACTTTTTCATTTATTTATTTCTGTAATTTCATTTTTGAACATTGTTTTATGCAAGATTAGTTAGTTAACTTCTTTATAGTCCCTTTATTTCATAATACATTGAGCACTAGATGGTAGACCTAGTAATGATTATTTTTTTCATTCAACACCACTCCTCATGCATTAAGTTCACTTTGTTTGTGGATTTTTAGTTGTTTTTCATATTTTACCTATGTTTTCATTATATAGTTTCTTGTTTTGTAGATCTACATGAGACTCTATGGTATACCATTGAAATGAGTACATAGAAGTGAATTCTTGAGCATTTTTCAGCCTTCCTTATCTCTTTACACCTTTAAAACACGTCCTTAATGTATTTTCCTACTCACAATATTGTCTCATGTAACAAAATAGGGACTCCTATAGCAGCCTACATTTTTCATTTGAAACTCATCCAAACTAGAATCCAACACAAGGTTAGTATTCTTTGATGTTTTACAATGTCCCCAAGATCTTGAAGGTGAATTTAGAAGCCAAGATACAAAGTATATTAATTAACCTAGTTGTTATAGATTTTTTATTTTTCCTACAAAATTAGGGTTTGATATTTACATCTTTTGTTTCAATTGTGATTATGATTCCTTTGCATAATATAATGGACATGTTTTTATATCATCATAATTAAAAAAATGTCTTCATGTATTTCAGTTAATATATATTTTATTCTTGTCCTTTATTTCCAACACTTCTGGATTTTACTTGTAGCATAAAAAATAGAATGGTCTCTAAGTAACTAAATACCATCTCAGCATTTTCACCTACATAAAAATAGTAGAAGAAGAGTATAATGCATGTTTCACACATAGTTCCAACCCCTATTAAGTTTGTATGAACCTGGTGTTGATAATTAAAGTTGATACCCTTAGGATTTGTCATACTCTTATTACAATACTGAGGGTCGTCAGTTTTTGGCACCATTGCCAAGGAGTCACAAAAGTATGCATTGTCTTCTTCCCTAGTTTATTTTTTCTTTCACTCATTTTCTGAAAAAAATAAAAATAAATAAAATATACATTAGGCATTCATTATTTCCAAAGAATAAAATTTCATTGCATTAGTATTATCATTTAGAAAAATTCAAGAAAAGAAAAATAATTCTTCCTTTATGCCTTATAGAATCGGGGATAATAAAGGAAAGTTTTTATCCAAAACCCCCACTTCCATAAGAATCAAACATTATTTTGTTGACTGTGAGCCTCTTTCCCTTTTCATAGAGGATATTGACAGCTTTTTAGGCCCAAAAGAAATGGACTTTGAGGAGCTTGCAGAAGGAGAAATAAACCAAATGATACCATGGTTGGAAATAGGAAACCTGATTTTTTTTCCTATGACAGAGACAAATGGAGAAGCCAAAATAAAAATATTAATCTAGCTGCTCTCTCACACTTCTATGGTTTGAATACTAAATAGCATGACACTTTTATGGTTGAATTTTGCTGCGTATTTCAAGACATATGATTACACAATAGATGAAAAAACGCTCAAACTATCCCCTTCTAATCTCAAGGATGCAACCCTTGGTTGCTTCATGAGCCTAGAAGGGGGTAGCATCACTTCATAGGGAAATATGCAATAAGTCTTCAACAGTAAGTATCGAGACTATGTTAGAGCAAGAGACACCATATATGAGATATTTAGAGTGTCTCAAGGAGTGGATGAATCTCTAGAATATTTGGAGGAAAGATTACAATGAAGCTCTAAAAGAGGACACAACTGCACCCTAGACCAAGGATCCTTGATGTAAGTCTTTATATGGGGGGTCAAATAAGAACTAATGAAAACACTCAACCCTATGACCAATAGAGAAATTTTTTAGGTCAGTTATGATGACATCAAAAATGTATTCAAAAATAATTTTAGAGTTATTAGGAAAAGAGGTAGGGAAAAAAATGGTTTGGTAAGTTCCTCTTCCTAAGAATGAGATAGAAGGTATGATAGAGGACCTAAAATCAATAACTTTCACACCCTTTATATGTAGATGGATGCACTATAGATCAAGAGAAACAAGAAGAAACATAAATGGCATTAACTATATTATTCCCTAGATGTAGTAAAATACATCTTAGGAATAAGTATCCATTAAATGTCATAGATATATGTTTTATATATGTATAAAATATTTTCACTGACAATTTTCCATATTTTCTATGTTTGAATGTTGTATACCAAGGAAAAAATGAGGGCATGGAGCAGCTCTTATTTTCCAATCAAAATATATCACAAGGCCCCAGGAAATATCAACAAGGTATGAATTATACCTCTCCTTTTAATACAAATTATAATACACGTTTTCATACTTGGTTTCCTCCTAACACTCCACCCTAGTCTATGCCCATTACATGGCCTTATCCACAACAAAATTCCATTCCTCATTTTCATCCATATCAACACCATCCTCCTCAATGGGGAAATTCGTCTTCTAGATTGAGTCCTTAGGAAATCCAACCACATACCTTGATGCATACTCCTCCTTTTCAACCTAAAGTACCCAAAAGTGATCCTCCAAAACAACCTCCTATGCATACCCACCCGAACCAAATTCCTAACAACAAGGAGGCTCAAGTATTCTACAGTGGAGAAACCTCTTATCTAACATATAATATAGAAATTCAAGAGACCAACCTTAGGTTAGGGAATGTCCTTCCATACTCTCACCCACCTTATCCAATAAAAATTCCATAATAATAAAGTGAAGATCCTACACCTCAAGTCACCAAGCCTCCCTACCTTGAAAGGTTGACCACTCATAGAGAACACATAGTAGAAGAAGATGAACTTATGGAAGAATTGAAAAATCTGTGTCAAAATTCTTGTTATTACGGCCATCAAGGATGTTCTCATATATAATAAATTTATCAAAGATGAATGTCTTAGAATTATATGGAGGAGAAAAAGAGATCCATCTACTATCAATGTCATAGGGAAAATCGTTGATTTCATGCTTGAGAAGGTAATCATACCTAAGTATTTATATTCTGGAATCCTGATAGTTGAAGTCCACATCAATGATATTGTAGATTCTAACACTCTTATTGACTTGGGAACCACAATGAATGTGATGATTAATGAGACTATGCTTTAACTCAAACTCCAAGAAACCACATGGAATACCACCACAGTGATACAAATTGCTGATAGACCTGCGGTAACACCTAAAGAAATCTTTGAAGATGTTATGATATCCATTTATTCTTCAAAATATCCCATGCACTTCCTTGTTCCTTAGACTAAGTCTAAGTTTAATGGATACCCTCTAATCTTAGGAAGGCATTGGTTTTCCATTGTTGATGCCTACATCAGTTGTAGGGATGTAAATATGAGTATCACTAATGGGAAATATAAAAGATAACTTCTACTATATCCACCTTCTCAATCTCTCATTGAAAATTATTTTTCTATTTGGGTAGAGGAATAATAAGAAGAATTCTCTTATATATCACCCCCCTGGACCATATGTACATTATAAACTACCATTGGAAACAAACAAATGCATGAGGATAATCTAATTGACAAATTTCTGAAAAATAAGTACCATGTTGCCATGAATATTGATGGATTGAAAGATGAATCTATAGGAAAACATGGCTATTCTCAAGACAATTCATGGGAAGTTATGATAATTGTTGGTTCCAAATAAGGTAATGTGAAAACCATATATATCATCCATTCCAAAACCTTGAAATTTGACCGCTTTCTTTGTGTTGAACAAGAGGACAAATCCCTCATTATTTTGAGGCAAAATATTGATGCATTTTCATGGAATTATAAGGAAATGAGGGGAGTCCATACTTCTGCATGAACTCATCATATATATATATATATATCAAGGAGGATCATAAATGTTTTCTTCATCCTTAGAGTTGGATGAACCTTGCACTTAAAAGATATTATAAAAGATGAATTGTAAAAATTTTTGGATGCACGATTCATTTATCTAATATCAAATATTTAATGGGTGTCTCCCTTAGTCATTTTCCCTAAAAATAATGGAAAATGGAAAATGTATGTTAAGTACAAAGAACCCAACAAAGCCACCCGAAAGGAACATTTTCGCTTGCATTTTATTAACCAAGTTTCGAATATTCTTGTAGGGAAATTTTCTTCTCATTTTTGGATGGATTCAAAAAATAGAACCAAATCCAAATCATCACTGAGGATTGGGATAAGACCACATTCACATGTCCATGGGGAACCATTTCTTACAAGGTTCTTCCATTTGGTCTATGCAATGCCCTTGCTACCTTCTAGAGAGTTGTATTGAGCATTTTTTATGACCTTGTTTATGATTCAATGGAAATATACATGGATGGTTTTCAACTTATGAGCATGATTTCCAAGAGGATCTCTCCAAACTATGCAAAGTTTCAAAAGGATGCAAAGAAATGAAACTCTCTCTAAGTCATGAAAGATGCACATTTTTTATGAATGAAGAATTTTTTTTTCTACTTTCTCTCTAAAAAAGGAATCTATGTAAATCCTAACAAAATTCCCATATTAAAAAAGGTTCTTGTTCCTCAAAAATAGAAATATGTTAGTATTTTTCTAAGTCTTTCTAGATATTACCAAAGATTCATCAACTATTTTAGCAATATTTCTTCACCTTTATTTTATTTACTAAAAACGGATTGATAATTTTGCTGAGCATATTTATGTTAGAAGACATTTGAGCATATTAAAGAGAAATTGATGACTACACCAATCCTTAAGGGTATAAATTGGAATTTTCCCTTCCATATCCATACATATCCACCAGCTAAATTAGTTGGGGAAACACCAGGGAAAATTTAAGGTAAAATTCCTCATTCCAATTATTTTATTAGAAATAACTTGTCCAAAGTTGAGCTTAAGTATACATTTACTGAGAAAGAACTATTAGTTTTTATAAATTGTTTGAAAAAAACTAGGAATTACATTATTGGCTATCAGGTTTTTGTACATATTGATAATGCAAGAATTAAGTACTTATGAAAAAACCATATGTGAATTCTTGCATAATTAGGTTGTTATTGTTACCACAATAATTTGATATAAATATTGTAAAAAAACTAGGAAACAATAATGTTGTTGCATACATTCTTTCAAGACTAACCTTGTCTATAAAATATGAAGAAATGGTGGATGACAAGCTCCCTAATGAACATTTTTTTTCTATAGAACTTTTATCTCCATGGTTTTCTAACATAGCCAATGTTTTAGTTTTTTATCAAATTCCTCCACACTTATCCTCAAAGGATAAAATAAAAATTGTTAGAAAGAGTGCTTCTTACACTTGGATTGGGGGAAACCTCTTTAATTTGGGCCATAATATGATCATAATAATATGTGTGAGGGAGGATGAGGTCTTTTACATCCTATTATATTGTCATGATTAACCCCGTGGGGGCCATTTTGTTGTCAAGAGGACTGCGTACAAGATCCTACAAGAAGGATATTACTGGTGAACCCTTCACAAAGATGCTCAGTGACACACAACATAGTTTTATGAATTCGAGAGGATGGTAAAAACCATTCAGATGAATGAAATTCCCTTACAACCTGAATTGAATTTTGAGCCATTTGAGAATTGGGGAATTCGCTTCATTGGTTCTATTAATCCTTCATCTGGGCAAAAGAGATACACCATTTTGTATATGGAGTACGTAACTAACTACGTTGGAGTGAACATGGTAAATATTAGTATGAAATTTCTTGGAAGGTGTACCAAAAATATCTCACCTAAGTCATAAGTGACTAGTGACCTTAACAAAAATTGTGGTTTCTTATACTTCAAATATGCAATAATAATGTGAGAAAAACCTACAAAAAAATAGATTTATGCGATCTAAAATAATAAACAAAAAAAACAATATAATGTAATAGTTTAATTATGGACAGGCATTTAAATAAATAAATCATTTATTTATAGCATGTAATGAAGGAGATTTACAAAAGGGTCGCAAATCCCCCTCCCTGGGATGGGTTGTTTGATGTCCTTGATGCTTCAGTATTATATCTTCCTCTCTCAATATGTAAAAAACCCAAACAATGTGTAGAAATTTAGTGGGAGCTTGAAAGTATGGAGACAATAGTGATGATGATGATAATGATAATGGTGAAGAATGAATGAAAAACCAGATTATTTATAACAAAGTATTGGGTTGATCTCGAAAATGGAGAATAATAAACTATTATTGACCAAAATAAATATCCAACCATTAGGAATACTTCATTATATTTTTGGAGATGGAAAAGATATTCAAAATGGTTAAATATATTTATTTAGAAATAATTAACAAATAAAATTATTTATTATTTATTTCGTGAGGATTAAGAAAGTGTGAAAATGAAAAAATTATTAAATAGTGATTTAACAATTATTCCAATAATGGAGTTAAGAAATAATAAATAAATAGTGGATTTATCTAATTATTCCTAGCTGATTTAGACAAATGTGATAAGGAATAATTATGAAACAATGATTTAATAATTATTCCTAGAGAAAATTAAATAAATAATTATTTATTCAATTATTCTCATACTGTTTTTTAATTTTAATCAAATATAATTTAATAAAAATGGTTTACTAAATTATTTCCTATAGTGAAAGTGATTTTACTATGGTATTAAACTTACATGGTGTATTTCAGTCCACCTAGTTAGAAATGGCTAGGTGATAATTTTTTCGTGATAACAACTTCCCCCCCCCCCCCCAACCCCCCAAATTGTGAGGGTTAGGAGCCAATGTTATGACCGAAATACATTGTAAGTTACACTTCCACGAGACAGCAAAGGGGAGTCAGAGAGAGAGAGAGATAGATACAACTGAAGAAATTCAAGGAAGGACAAAAATGGAGGGGGCGAGACTGTTAGGTAACTATATTACTAGTGTATTCTCTTATTGTTGTTAGTGTGGCCCCCTTATTGTTAATTTTTTACCCCTGTAGACTCCATATTTTTATTATTGTGCCCCATAAAACCCCACTATTGTTATTTTTCTGCCCTTACATTATTATTGTTAGGTCGGTTAGGATTATGTTGTTACCCCATAGACTCCTATATATAGAAAGGAGGTTTTTTCATTTGAATCATCCAAGACTTGTTCATTTATGTAATGTAAAGGAGGTTCCCCCTTGAAGTGGCTAATTTCTAAGGCATTGATCTCTCTTTTCTTCTATTTTTGGAGCTGTTTTCATAACATTTGGTATCAGAGCTTTGGATTCTAGGGTGTCGCTGCTTCAAATAGGGTGGAGTTTTCACTATAAATTTTTTTACACGAAGTTTCAGAAGCTAAAAAAAATTGAATTTGTGAAGAAATATTTATGAACGTCATTTAAAAGTTTCATATTTGGTTCGCAATATTTTCGGAGTTATGATCTATGGAAGTTAGGGTTTTTGCAGGCTTCCAAATTTCATCTCAAAGAGGTGACCTTGGGAAAATCGTCATGACTCTCTCCCTGAGCATCGGATTGGAATTATGTAAAAAGTGGTCGAAATTAAATAGACTGTAGTTTAATTTGTATCAAATTTAGAGACGAAGGAGGAAACAATGACACGTAGCACGTCATACAAGTTTGCTCTATTGAACTAGTCCATAATTAGTTCATTGTGGGAGATTGAGCATAACTTTGTCTTGAAGAATCCAAATCAGGTCTGACCTATGGCATTAGAAAGATGATTCATAGGGATAATAAAAGATAGAAATTGATATCATGAAGATCCAAATAACATAGATAAATCAGGTTCAATATAGACCTCCTAAAAAGAAAGAAAAAGGTGTGTATTTTTTAAACAAGTTTGCATAACATTTGTTTGAAAATCAGTTTGAAGTGATTCCAAGGGAATATTAAAGCATAGATATTAGTATTGAGTCGTATAATGCCTCCAAAAAATAATTTCACACCAATTAATCCCTTAGAAAGCTCTACTATGATGCATGAAGAGGAAGAATTGTAGTATGATATATCAAAATTACGATACCAAGTGCAACAAATTTCGATCTTACAAAGAGAAATCAAAGATGAAATAAATGGTTTAAAAGAAAAAATGAAGGCTAAGTTGGATGGTTTGAAGGATAAAATGAAAGCTAATATGGATGATTAAGTAGCGGAAGATCACATCGAGCATCATCAACAAGTTCTCCAACTCTCAAAGGATAACCTAACTTTGGTGCAAAATCAAATAAAACAACAAGAAGATCAGCATCGCAACGAAAGAAGTTCTGAAGGATTCAAAAAAACAAGAACTCAACAACTATGAAATCGATCAATTTCAGAGTATCTCAGCAAGTGGAAGAACTTACCCGTTGAATATTCCACATCGGAGGATGAGAATTTTATACACAAGCATCAAGAAATAGTCAAGTGTTGAGGACAACACTTGTTTGAAGGAGAGGGGCATGTTAGGTCCCTATATTACTAGTGTAGTCCCTTATTTTTCTTAGTGTAAGCCCCTTATTGTTATTGTTGTACCCTTGTAGTCCCTATATTATTATTATTGCTCCCCATAAAATGTAATATTCCTAATTAGTCCAAGCTAATGGGAATATTCAATTTTGTTTCATTTTTCTGTTGCATGAATAAATGTGTGAATGAGGACATTAAAAACTCCTAGAACAACAAATAAATCAATGCCACATGTGAACAAAGATAAATTTGGGCTATTTACATGAACACCCTTATGGGACTGAACCTTTTGACTGGGTCAACCATGACCAAATCAACAATGCTTTCTAGAAGGAGTGATCTTCATTGAGGCACAACATAGTTTTAGTTGGAGGTGGCTCATGTCAAACGAGCTATTTCATTGAGATGGTTTAGGGTTTTGCAAGATCTCAAACTTAGAAAGGAAGAGAAGGAAATCATGAGAAGGTTGTTGATGATTATCATATTTCTGAATATTTTTTCTGCTTATACATTTCTTATTCTCTTGGCTATTTAGCAGAGAATAGTGTTGTTTAACACTGGGTGTTCCTGATCTAGAATCCCACCTCCTTCCTTGAGAGGCCTCTTGGAGGAGTCTTGAATTTATTTTCCACTGTCAGGCATTTGGCCAAGCTCTTCTTCCAACTACAATGCAGATCTTGTTGAGCGTTTGGTTTTCTTTGTAAGCTACAACAAGTGGAGGCTAGATCTACTCCGATCTAGGCCATTCTAGTGCCTCTTTTCAGCGTGAAAGTCTTCTGTCCCATTGGAAAGAGAGTATTGGATGATTGGAGCACTGATTTCAGATCTTGACTTGAGGCCACATATATTCTAGAGCCTGCAACAAAATTTTCATTCCAGTACTGCGTTATTTCCAAGTGTAAAGTTGCAGGGTGTTTTGGCACACTTTTGGAGGAGATATTTCTAGTGTTGGGGATCTTCCCTTCACTATGAAGATCAATGGATTTTAGATCTATTCCATGTAATATTCAGATCTGATCTAAATACTGTTGTATTTTCTACCGAATTTCTGAATCATTCTGTAGATCTGCTGCACAAGATCTCAGATCCACTCCATGTACTTCAGTTTTTGTTGAAAACCCCAAGGGCATTTGAAGAAGAGCTTAAATTTTTGTACATATTTGATATAGATCTAAATTTTTTTACATAGATCTACTCTAGATCTGAAGTGTAATCTACAACTATTTTCAGCTAATAAAATAACGATGTCAAGCTTGTTCAGTAAAATATATGGTTGCAACACCTCATTTTTTAGGGTTTCTTTCTATAAAGTCTTCTATTTTCTATTATATAACTCATGGGCTGCAATATAACTCTAATTTGTTTTTGTAAATGTACATATTGAGCCTCCATATTAGCCTCCTGCTCTTACTTTGATGAACTTCATTATTTCTGTGCAATATTGTTCAGTATTGCTACTTGTTCCCATTCTGGGATATTACAGTGGTATCGGAGAAATCATCTTGGCACAGCCTGTAAGAAGAAAATATGTCTTCAGAAGAAGAGAAGCCTCTTACTAAAAAAGAGAAGAGGTATCTCAAAAGAAGACAAAAGAAATTTGAGTATACAAATGATGACAAAGACAAGGGTAAAGCCTCTGAATCTGGAAGTGATGATGAAGGAAAGGACTTTGCAAAGATCCTTTTGAAAGCCATGTAAGATCTTGCTAGAGAGATCAAAGAGATGAGAATCGATAGAATCAAATATTCTCCTAAGAGGTTCCATCTTGGAGAAATCTCCGGCATGTCTCATCACTGGAATGATCAACCAGTGCACCAGCCACAGATTTCCCAACACTCTACCATGCCTACCTTTTTGGTTGTGGGAAATGAAGGGTTTCAATAGCAAGAATCCATTGAATATTATTTTGAAGAGTATGAGTCTCAAAATCAGAGATTCAAATATCACTTGATTTTTCAAGAGTTCTGTCACCTGAAGGACAAAAGAAGACCAAGGCATCAGCATAGAGATTGTGGATTCACTCAGAATCATGATCGACATCACTCTATGGGAAGATTATTTCTATCCAATTTTGATGGTTCATCCAAGTGTTCTGCCAAATCATGGGTATAAAAAATTGACATCTACTTTCAGTTGAATAAGGTCCTAGAGATGGAAGCTATCAAGATTGTATCATTGCACTTTGAAGGTGAAGCACATGACTGGTGGTTCTATGGCTTGTCTACATTGTGTCATGCCAATGTGACTGCTTATTCTGAGTTCACTAGAAGGGTGGTGGAGAGATTTGACAGAAGATATCCATAGGCAACTTTCACGAGCCTTGCAAAGTTGACGCAATCAGGTAATACACAGTCTTATATTTCTAAATTTTTGAGATTATCTGTTATGGTTCCTGACTTGTCTACAACAAGAAGGGTGTACATGTTCATCGATGGTCTAGATGAACCTCTTCATGGGTTGGTAAATTCTACCAAGCCCACTACCTTGCATGATGCCATTGAGAAGGCTAGAGACCTTCAAGATGCCTTGCCAAAAGCAAAGGAAAACTTTCAACACAAGCCCTCTTTTCCTTCTAAAGGAAAGGAAGAGAAAGTTTCTCCTTCAAAGGAGAGCTTATACAAGAAGCCTCTTGATGAGGAATTCCAGAGAGAGCTGAGGAATAAGAAGCTATGCTTCACTTTCCAAGAATCATGGGCACCTAGACATAGATGCGTTTCTGGGAAAGCACATTATATAGAGGTCTTCTCAGATCTTGAAGAAGAAGAAGATGATGAACCAAGAAGAGGTCACAACACTGACAATGTTGAAGAGGACCCAACACCATCAAGAGATGGAAATGGAGCATTCGCTCCTATTGGAGTAACTCTTGCATCTTTGCGAGGAGTACCTAAGTACTTGACCTTAAGAGTTCAAGGTTGAATCATGAATCAAAGGGTCTCTATATTGATTGAAAGTGGAGCTACCCACAACTTCATTGATGCCCATTTTGTGCAAAGGAGGGCAATACCCAATGATACTTTTGAGGGATTCTCTATTTTGGTCCCAGGTGATAGAAAAATGAAATGCATGCATTATGTTCCATCACTTTTAGTCACCATCGGTACCTACACTTTGGTTGATCACTTCTTTGTAGTTGACATACCAGACACCAATGTTATTTTGGGTGTTCAATGGTTGATTACATTGGGGAAAGTCACCACTAATTGGGAGGCTTTGAAAATTGAATGGGTGGACAAGAAGAGTGGTGAATCTCAAATGATCAAAGGAATGCACACATACCCCTCACATAACACTTCCACACAAAAAATAGAGATGTATTTGTGCAGTGGAAGAAAGGACCTTACGGTCCCATCTATTGTGTTCATGAGATTTCTACATGGGAAACTCTTATCTAGTGGAAAACCACCTGGGACGCTGCCTGATTCAAATTTGGTGGGGAATACCTCATAACATGCTGCTCCAAGATTAGATCCAAGATGCATTGGAGCATTAGAAGACAAAGCTATAGTGCTGGGAGTCTTGGGTAAGCTCAAGAAGGAGGGAGATCTTCTTCCCTCAACATCATCACCCACTCTCATTTTTGGATCTACGCTGTAGGAGGAGGAGAATGGAAGGAATGGAGTTCCAATACACATATTTGGCATGGGAGATGTCAAGGAGGAGATCAACAACATGATAGAAATTTCTGTTGATATATCATCAGCACTGTCATTGTTGAGCAGTTTAGATCTGTATTAGAAATCCCAATTGTTGGTGGATTATTCCAAATATCTTCACACTTGTACGATACTTGATGACCAGCTGCATGAAGAAGGATATTTAGTCAAGGGAGGAGTCATATATCATCACGGTAGAATATTCTTGTCTACCACCTCCAAGCTCAAGAAGAATTTGCCCCAAAGGGCTTACCAAGAGTTCTGTTTCAGCCATATGTATTCCATGAGGATCTACAACATCATAATCAAGAGCTTTGATTGGGAAGACTTGAAAGAAGAACTATATCAGCATTTTCAAGAATGCATGAACTATGTGGAGTTGGGGCAACACCATGACTCCATGAAGGGGTTATTTCAGCCATCTCTTCCTTCTTTTGAAAGAGGAGAAATATCCATGCACCACTCCATTTGTATGAGGAGTATTGTTGGTGAAGAATTTGATCATGTAAAGCATGTTTTATTTTCTCATTGTACATATTCTTTCACCATTTTTATGCAGGCCATGGCTCCAAGGAGGAGTAATGTATCATGTAAATCTCATGGAAAACATTGGGCCACTAAAATTTTTGAATTTGGCCACTCCCTTGATGTGCAAAGGGATATTTTCTATCATGATGGGTGCTTTCCCAATGCCCCAAACATATCTCACACTTTCAGCCATAGTGAGATGACATGGGTAGAAGTAAGTGGCAGGGAAACCACTTACCATACCTTGATTTGATGCAGGCAGGAGATTCACTGCACTGGTACCAATATGTGGGACTATGACCCACCTCCACATGCTCAAATTTCTGTTTGTTTGTATGTAGTTTTGCTTCCATACCTTGATTATATAGTTGTACTTGTTATGGGGATGTATCGAGGGAGGATGGGAGGCATGTATGTACCATATGGGATGGAGACTCTCCATGTACCTTATACTACATGTTTTAAGGAGAGCATTGGTTCAGCCATGTTTGTTTCATTTGATTTATTGACTCCTTGTGGGATGGAATATGTACATCGCAGGATGACTTTGGAGGAAAAATTCATGGAGGGTTGGATTGGTGAGCACTTAGCTTGTGGAGGAAGCTTAATTCATGATGGTGTCACCAGTGGAGGAGGAGAAGTGTAGCAGCACTCACCTTATCAGTTGCTTGAGGACAAGAAACATTTTGGAGGGGAGGAATGTAATATTCCCAATTAGCCCAAGCTAATGGGAATGTTCAATTTTGTTTCATATTTATGTTGCATGAATAAATGTGTGAAGGAGGACAATAAAAAATCCTAGAACAACAAATAAATCAATTCCACATGTCAACAAAGATAAATCTGGTCTATTTACATGAACACCCTTATGTGTGAAAGGGACTGAATCTTTTGACTGGGTAAACCATGACCAAATCAACAACGTTGTCTAGAAGGAGTGATCTTAATTGAGGCACAATGCTGTTTTAGTTGGAGGTGGCTCATGTGAAAAGAGCTATTTCATTGAGATGTTTTAGGGTTTTGCAAGCTCTCAACCT
This sequence comes from Pinus albicaulis, assembly GCA_034641835.2. Lineage (NCBI taxonomy): Eukaryota > Viridiplantae > Streptophyta > Pinopsida > Pinales > Pinaceae > Pinus > Pinus albicaulis. The sequence continues at coordinate 1,255,148,933 of CM076570.1, forward strand.
TATAAAAGGAAGAGGAGGACAACATGACAAGGTTGTTGATGATTATCATATTTCTGAATATTTTTTCTATTTAGAAATTTCTTATTCTCTTGGTTTTTTAGCAGAGAGTAGTGTTGTTTAGCACTGGGTGTTCTTGATCAGGAATCCCACCTCCTTCTTTGAGAGGCCTCTTGGAGGAGTCTTGCATTTCTTGTCCACTATCAGGCATTTGGCCAAGCTCTTCTTCCAACTACAATGCAGATCATGTTGAGGGTTTGGTTGTCTTTGTAAGCTGTAGCAAGTGGAGGCTAGATCTACTCAGATATAGGCCATTGTAGTGCCTCTTTTCAATGGGAAAGTCTTCTATCTCATTGGCAAGAGAATATTGGATGATTGGAGCACTGATTTGAGATCTTGGCATGAGGCCACATATGTTTTAGAGCCTACAACGTAGTTTTCGTTCTAGTACTGCATTATTTTCAAGTGCAGAGTTGCAGGGTGTTTTGTCACACTTTTGGAGGAGAGATTTCTAGTGTTGGGGATCTTCCCTTCACTATGGAGATCCATGGATTTCAGATCTATTCCATGTCATATTCATATTTTATATGAATACTGTCATATTTTCTTCAGAAATTCTGAATCATTCTGCAGATCCACTGCACAATATCTCAAATCCACTCCATGTACTTCACTTTTTGCTGAAAACCCCAAGGGGCATTTGAAGAAGAGCCTATCTAGTTTACAGATCTGATATATATCTAAATTTTTGTACACAGATCTGCTCTAGATCTGAAGTGCAATATACAACTATTTTCAGCCAATAAAATAACGGTTTTAAGCTTGTTCAGTCAAATATATGGTTGCAACACCTCATTTTTGAGGGTTTCTTTCTATAAAGTCTTCTATTTTCTGTTCTATAACTCATGTGTTGCAATATAACTCTTATTTTCTGTTGTAAATCCACATATTGAACCTCCATATTGGCCTCATACTCTTACTTTGTTGAACTGCGTTATTTATGTGCAATATTTTTTAGTATTGCTGCTTGTTCCCATTTTGGGATATTATATAAAACCCCAATATTGTTATTGTTGCGCCCTTACATTTTTTTTTTTTTTTTTTTTTTGTTGTAACTAGAGGAATCGGCAACTACGGAGGTATCGTACTCGCGTGACACGGGGTCGAATCCCCCCGGCTACCACTATATACTCTAGGGGAGACGCAATACCCCCAGGCATGCCTCCCGGGTCATCGACTAAGCCTTTTGAGCCTCACGGTCGGGGATTGAACTCGTGACCTGCTTATCAGCACGAACGTCTTAGTAGTACGTCCGCTGGCCATTAGACCAAGCCCCAGGGGCCATGCGCCCTTACATTATTATTGTTAGGTAGGTTAGGATTATATTGTGACCCCATGGACTCCTATATATATAAAGGAGGTTTTTTCATTTGAATCATCCAAGAATTTTTCATTTATGTAATGTAAAGGAAGTTGCCCCCTTAAAGTGACTGATTTCTAAGGAATTGATCTCTCTTTTCTTCTATTTTTGGAGTTGGTTCCATAACAGAGACCTACTAAACTGATATAAGGCTCATTTTATTTTGGAGTACATGATCTCAAATGAGGCGAGGGAGGCATACCCATGCCCACTTAGATAACTGAGTACAAATAATAATGGTGATCCCAACAATGTGGGATTGAGATACAAAGTACATGATACATTATACATGATACACTGGCATCAATGGGCTAGGAATTAATACAATGACCCCATATACATAATGCACCTGAAAAAAAATAGGCCAGTACTGAATACAATAACATCTGAGTACATGAAACATAATTCCCCTCAAGGTAACATGGGGAGGGGAAATCGCAACCAAATAAGCCTTCCTTAACAGGAAAGGGCTTGTAATATATGAATGAATCATTTGAAGGAGACATAAATGTTGTGGGTGCTACAAGCGGCTAAAATCGAACCCACCAAATCTGCAGAATACATCTGAGGTTGGATCATAATCTGAGGACATCCGAGCATGGGGGGGGGGGGCGCTACTTGAAGGGCCAATCCCTCATGAGGTATGGAACATCTCACAAAGAACTAGGAATCATTCATACAATCTATTGGATCACTGGGCCATCAAGTGAATGAGTCTCAATCATGTGATAATGAGTTTGAGTCGGGCACATGAGAAACAACCAAGTCAAACGGAATTGTGGATTCCCTTTGCCTGATCCTAGGAACCAAATAATGATGAAAATTTGAGCCAAGGCACACCCTGTTGGGAAAAATACTAAGAGGGGGGGGGGTAAATTAGTATTTAGAGTTGACTGATTTTTTTTTACTTTTTCTTTCTCTTAAAACCATATGCTACTTTACTAAACCCAACTCACGTATACACGCGGATATCCTTAAGAAAACTTGCATATGTCCAGAGATCTTATTAAGCATTTAATTCTATACTTAGATCATTGAATCATTCATTCATCAGATGTTTAGTAAGCAGTAAGCATGTGCAGTAATAACAGAATAAACCATCACACATAAGCAACACACATGAACACCAGTATTTAAGGTGGAAACCCAATTCGGGGGAAAACCACCGCTGTTGTCATCTCTGTCTTCAATATTTATTATAAAGAAAACTTCTTACAATTTTGTACTAGCGCAGACTCATACCAGCACGCAGGCACCCACCTGTAGAAGCTTGCAACCTTCTCTCGTTCTCCAGCCACTATTGGAAGGGAGCTCCAACCCCCTGATCTCATTTACCAGCCTCTCCTGGAAGGGAGCTACTACCCCCTGCTCTCGTTTACCAGCCTCTCCTAGAAGGGAGCTACTACCCCCTGCTCTCGTTTACTAGCCTCTCCTGGAAGGGAGCTACTACCCCCCTGCTCTCATTTACCAGCTACCATTGGAAGGGAGCTACAACCCCCTCGCTGAAGGCTTCGACCCTCAACACCACTGCAGACCACGTTTCATCAATTTTCATACTGGATCCACTCCACACATTTAAGCTCAACATACATCAAAGTGAAACTTATAACCCCATCAATTCATTCATTGAATCATCAACCAATCAACCAACAACTTGATCTTTGATCAACATAATCAACATCATAATCAACATTCAAACAACCCAGATCTGTATGAATACATCATTGACAGATAACAGTAAAACAGCAAAACAGATCAGACATTTCATTCCACACACTTCAGCAAAACCCTAGATTCCATACGAGCTTTTATTTCACTGAACCTGCATATATACGGGCTTTCACAGAGACAAACCTGCAAATACATCTGCACATATTTCAAAACTAACCTCATATTCCATGCGCACTTTTGCTGAAACCAACCCGTGTATATACGCGCTTTCTCTTCCATGAAACTGTGTATAGATCTGTACCTTTTCAGAACTATGCAGCTCTTCAGAATAGATAACTCAGATCTCACCCTTTACTTCAGCAAAGATTCGCCAGATCACAGATCTAAACATTCCATAAACAGATCTAGAAAATACATAGTCATTTCAGATCTAGAGATCCCTCTTCATCATTTTCTTCATAGGTGCATTATTAATTCAGATCAATCAATAAATTGTTACCCATTCCATGCAGATATACTTCAGAGTGAAGTATTCATTAAAACCTAGACCTATGCACACTCTTGCACTATGATCTTCTTCTCCTTATATAGATTTAGCCTTTGTCAATACCATGAGTCAAAACCACTCAACCGCTGATGGTATTCCTGGATGGGATCAAATAGATAATCCAACGCTCAATACTGTGGGCCAATACCATGGTCATGTCCCCTAGTTTTATAAATTTAGAGCGCAAATAGGCATACGCTACTTGGTACGTACTTTTACGCGTACATACGCTACTTTTCCGTTACAAACCCACGTATGCTTTGTGAAATATCTTATTCATCATTACTCTGGCACTTACTGGAATTTATTTCTTTGTTACTTCTGAGCTGCTCTGTAGATACATCAGATTTACATCATTAACAAATAGGTTGCTATCCAAATACAACCTATCAAGTCAGTTTCCATCAAGGACAACTTCATCAAGTAGGTTGCCATCAAGGACAACACATTGCATCATATTGCCAACAATCTCCCCCTTTGGACTTGATGGCAACCATGATGGTGTTTGATCACCACAACAGATAGATACATTGATTATAACCATTATTCAAACACCATGATACTCTCCCCCTTTGAAATCAAGGGCAAAGGGCGGATCAAAACCAAAACAAGGTTTTTCTTCTCTTGTAGAAAGAAGAGCTCTATAGATCTGATGTGCACTGAAGTTACCATGCTCCCCCTGAGTTCACGCTGAATCTTCAAACATATTTTTCAATGAAGTACATGACTCTATGACCTTTCTTATCACCAAGGACTCAACATCAATGATCCAACCAAGTGGATTTACATATGTGACTCAAGTACCCAACCAAGTGGGTTTACACATTTCGACTCAACTACCCAACCAAGTGGGTTTACAAATTTGAAGTAGTCCTTACATGACTGAATATAAAAATTTACATCATAGGTCTCAACATAACCTTTTCATCAAATTACAAATAAGACTTTTTATAACCAATACCAAAAAGACCTCAAGAGAGAGATCATATTTAAGAACCATCATAATTCCAACAATGCATTACTCTCAACAAGGCTAATGCTCCCCCTGAAACTGTGCTCCTGTCCTTGAGTTGACTCACTGTTTTTCTTATCAGTGAAAACATACGCTTCTGTCTCCAATAGAACTCGCGTGTATACGCAGCTTTAGTTCATTAAACCCACGTATGAAAAGTGAAATACTGGAAATTTCACAACTCCATTTTCTCTTGGATTTATACATTCTGTACCTGTCTTCTGTTGTCACATTAGATGCACTGTTAAAAGTAAACACAACCAGAATTACCAAACCAACCATGGGAATCACCATATATTTCTCCCCTTGTGATGATACATTACTGATTCCTATAATGTATCTCACATCACTCCTGCAGTCATTATGAGAAGTAAGCTTTAGAAGCGGAAGACTGCAGTAGGATTATTCTCTTCTACGTTTTTGACCGGTCCTCCTTATTTTTCCATCTTTGCTTGAAATTTCTTATTGTGTGCTGGAAATTATCCAATTTCTCAGATCTATTCATCCTGCATTCCTTTTCTACCTGTCCATACTTGTTACAAGCATAACATCTTGTGTGACCAGAAAAGTAAGCATAGGGATCATAATGTGTTTTCCTATTCTTTCTTCTATTGCAATCAACTGCTTTATGACTAAACTTGCTACATGAAAAACAACATCCCTTAAAGAAACCTGAGTACCTTTCTGTGTAGAATCTATTTGTTTGTGACTGAAACAATCTACTTCTGCAATTGGCTGCAACATGACCATAATTATGACATTTAAAGCATTCAACATTATTGATCAAAGGAGGGAATCGATTGATGCTTTTATAGTTAGGAGGGAATGATTTCTTTTGAGAGTTCATGATTGTCGGTTGACCTTTTGTTTCTTTCAACACTTCAGGTTTTGCATTGATATCCTTTGAATCTTTAGCACTTTCTTGTGAACTAGATTCTCCTTTAACAATTTCATGAAAATGAAGACCAAATTTAACAGAAGGAGACCTTTGACTACTAAGAATATTGTCCAGAATCTCAGTACTATCTTGAAACCTCAAGAGTTTACCTTTTTCTTCTAATTTACCTTTTAAAATGTTTACCTCAACCTCCAATCTTTGGCATTGCTTCTTCATACTTTCTTCGACCCTTCTTCCTTCTTCTACTATCATTCAATTTTAAAATCTCTTCTCTCAACCCATTTTCTTGTTCTTCAAAAATTTGTAAAATTTCTTCATTCTTCTTATTTGATTTTTCCAGATCTGTTTTGAGAGAGATGATTTCTTCTTCAAGTCTTTCACTTCGATTGGTTACTTTATCATGCAGTCTTTGATACATTTCTATCTGTCCATTCATTCTAGAGATCATATCTTTGTAGATAGATTCCTTATTTTTAAATTGATCTTCAACATTAATCTTGAGATTTGCTTCTAGACCCATATTGTTACTTTCACTATAATTTTCACTATCTTCACCATTGCTTGCATAAGGAAGTGAATCACAAGAACAAGGAATAATACCTTTTGCATCATCTTCATTTTCTGTCGTACATGATTTATGATATATCTTCTTTCCTTGAGTAGCCTTCTTCTTTTGCTTCCTTCCCATTGTGACAGATCTCCTTCAAGCGATCAAGCTCCTTCAGAAGGACCTGCTCTGATACCAATTGTTGGGAAAAATACTGAGAGGGGGGGGAGGGGGTGAATCGGTATTTAGAGTTGACTGAAAAACTTTTTACTTTTTCTTTATTTTAAACCCATATGATACTTTACTGAACCCAACTCGTGTATACACATAGATATCCTTAAGAAAACTTGCGTATGTCCAGAGATATTATTAAGTATTTAATTCTTTACTTAGATCATTGCATCATTCATTCATCAGATGTTTAGTAAGCAGTGTAAGTATTGTAAGAATAATAGAATAAAAACAATCACACATAAGTTAACACACATTAACACACATGAACACCCGCATTTAAGGTGGAAACCCAATTCGGGAGAAAACCACCACCGTGTCGCTTTCTGGCTCTTCAATATTTATTATAAAGAGTTTTTACAATTTTGTATCAAGGGCAGACTCATACTCAAAGACGTAGCTACCCACCCTGTAGTTTTCCGAAACTATGACTTGACCAAACACTCACTGAAGGGAGCTCCAACCCCCGATCTTGTTACCAGCCTCTCCGGAAGGGAGAGCTACTAACTCTGCTTCCTGCTTACCAGCTCGGAAGGAGCTACTACCCTTCTCTCTTACTGGGCCTCTCCTAGAAGGGTTACCACGTTAAACTTTACAACTACCACCGGAAGGAGCTACAACCCTCACCGAAGGCTTCGACCAAAGACCACTCCCCCCATCAGGACCACGTTTCATCAATTTTCATACTGGATCCACTCCACACATTTAAGCTCAACATACATCAAACTGAAACTTATAACCCCATCAATTCATTCATTGAATCATCAACCAATCAACCAACAACTTGATATTTGATCAACATAATCAGCAGCATAATCAACATTCAAACAACCCAGATCTGTATGAATACATCATTGACAGATAGCAGTAAAATAGCAAAACAAATTAGACATTTCATTCCACACACTTCAGCAAAACCATAGATTCCATACACACTTTTACTTCACTGAACCTGTGTATATACGCACTTTCACATAGACAAACTTGCATATACATCTGCACATATTTCAGAACTGACCTCATATTCCATACGCGCTTTTGCTGAAACCAACCCGCGTATATACGCGCTTTCTCTGCCACGAACATGCGTATATATCTGTACCTTTTCAGAACTATGCAGCTCTTCAGAACAAGTAACTCAGATCTCACCCTTTACTTCAGCAAAGATTCGCTAGATCACAGATCTAAACATTTCATAAAGAGATCTAGAAAATACATAGTCATTTCAGATCTAGAGATCCCTCTTCATCATTTTATTCATAGGTGCGTTATTAATTCAGATCAATCAATAAACTGTTACCCATTCCCTGTAGATATACTTCAGAGTGAAGTATTCATTAAAACCCAGACCTATGCACACTCTTGCACTATGATCTTCTTTTCCTTATATAGATTTAGCCTTTATCAATACCATGAGTCAAAACCACTTAACCGTTGATGGTATTCCTAGACGGGATCAAATAGATAATCCAGCGCTCAATACTGTGGGCAAATACCATGGTCATGTCCCCTGGTTTTATAAATTTAGAGCACAAATAGGCATACGCTACTTTGTACATACTTTTACGCATACATACGCTACTTTTCCTTTACAAACCCGTGTATGCTTTGTGGCATATCATATTTATCATTACTCTGGCACTTACTAGAATTTATTTCTTTGTTACTTCTGAACTACTCTGTAGATACATCAAATTTACATCATTAACAAATAGGTTGCTATCCAAAGTCAACTCATCAAGTCATTTTCCATCAAGAAAAACTTCATCAAGTAGGTTGCCATCAAGGACAACACATTGCATCATATTGCCAACACACCCCCCTCCAAACCATACTTCTGGCATGAATGTGTTGAAGTCAACAAACGAGGGTCATCCAAAGTTGAGGCAATAAGGAATCCTCAAAAAATGAATGAGGGATCATAGTAGAGTGACTAATGGACTAAAATCGAGTATTATGATAGAGGGATATAAAATGAGAAGCGGGCTGATGACTTCCATTATGAGAGAATAATATGCGTGGTTTTCGTGGAAATGAATGACTCAATTCCGGAGGGGATGGTAAATTAATCAGATGAATGATTTTTAGAGACAGAACAGTATATATGGAGGCCAAAAGGAGAAAAAAGGGATAAATGCAATGTAAAAAGGCATCGAATAAAATAACATGACTCAAATGAGACTTCAAATAGACTCCATGAATGCAAGGGTTACTCATCTTGGATGCTCTGATCAAGGGTGTTTCGATGATGCTACCATATGGTATAAGCTCAGGGGGACCATAAAAAACATGAGTAAATAATGGTTACTCATAACTAAAATCAACACATGAGTCGAAAAATTGCAAGGCATAGTGGTACTAGAGTATAGCTGCCTCATATGAAGAAATTGAATTTTAATTGGTGGCAAAGTGAAACTCCGTGGAAAAAATGACTCGTATGTGAAGTGTCAAATTACCAAAAACAAAGGAAGACCCATTATAAAAATTAGTGAGAGGTTTCTAATAGTTCTAATGGTTTGTCAAACCTAGCTACGGTTTCATCGCAATGGGAAACAAAAAAACTAGGGTTTTTCCTATAAAAGGGATTCTTGCCTCCAAATCCATTTCATTTGCATAGTGAGTTGGTGGAGAACTTGGAGAGGAGGAGAAGGCCCTAAGACTTTTCAAATATCATAACATACAAACCGATTATTAGAATTGGGATATATCAGTTGGAGGTAGGTGTCCTAACCTTACTCTTCATTTTGGTTTGGAATTTTAGATTAGGGCCTCTGATATTTTTTTTTTTTGGGGGGCGGGGGGGGGGGGGGGGGCGCGCCTACTAAGAAACAGACGGTTGTAACGCACTTTGGGGGCCATGTTCTTCATTCTGGAATGCAGAAACAGGGTTGATAAGTGTGTCTAACAAACTTTTGAAGGGAATTTGGGCTGGGAGAAAAAGAACTAGTGGTACATGGATATGTGAAGCTAAGGATACGAAATGTATGCCTTTGACTTTAAACTGAAAAAAAAAAAACATTATGGTATTTTGTAAGTATTGAAGAGTTAAATGTTGCATGGCAAGAATGAGACTTAGAGACTATTTGTGCTAAGATTCAGGGGAATTCGACAGTCATAGGTATTTTGGCTTGGTACGAGGGTCTTAAGTTCCTGGATAACGCATTAATGAGGGTAGGTGAACACTTTTTGTCAAGGATTATGAGCTACTGGGACCCATATAAAGAGGCCTTTGTGGTACAGGGCCATAGGATCGAGCTAAAGATCTAGGACATATATTTTCTGATAGGACTTCCCCACTAGGGATGGTAGGTGAGATACATACAATGTTTCCTCGTGGGAGGTATATAGATGAGTTTGTGGATCGTCATTGTAGGCTCGTTGTTCGTGCAAAGGGAATGAAAATCCAGATCAATGACTTAGAAAGGTTGGAGACATGTGCTACATCCGCAACAGTGTTATGTATCTTGGGTAGTCATGCCTTTCATCACATCACTAGACGAAATATGATGCTTGTGGAGAGTGTATCGGTAAGGACCTATTACGTGTAGGCTGATATGATGTTTTCATAATTGAAACGACAATTGGCACTATATAGGCGATGGAAAAATGATAATTTTTCATTTGGGACAGTTTTATGCTGATTCTTCTTTGGGAAGATCTCAACCATCCATCCACATGTACAGATATGCGATGGGGTCCCACTGGAGCCCAGGATGCGCCATTGAGGGAAGATATTGCAACGAGGTGGAGGAAGGAGAGTCAGATGAGTGTTCTAACCTCAGCTCTTTGCGCATTGGTACTAGATGCCATTGAACATAGATGGCTATTTGTACAGTGGCATGCACTATTAGGGGGGTCCTGACTTGGCACTACCACTAAGATGAGAATGGGGTCTAGATGGTAAGTGAAAGTAAATATATTTTGGGGTTGCATGTAAAGTTTAGAAAATGTATATATTTGGTAATGATTTCCAAACTTATCGTATGCTGATATAGCACTGATTAAATCGACAAGATATACGAGCTGAGCCACAGTGCTTGGGGCTGTAGATGAAGGTGGATCGATGTCAAGAAAAAAATGGGATAATGATGCTATACTAGAGGACCTATGTCATAGGTTTGACATGCTACTAACCAGTGTGACAGAGCGCAGGTGGCATGAGTTAGAATATCTATATAGAGATTAGTGCACTAGTCTTCCCTCGGAGTGACGAGGTGTCACGTAGTACATAGATATGGCTGGTCAGGAAGTTCAACAACTATGAGCTGGTGGTATGGAACCATTGACTCAAGAGCCTACATATGATAGTGACTAGGGATAGGGATACATGGGTCCCATTTTTGGTATTGTAACATGCTATGGGCATGTCGGTTGTATTTACAGTAGTGGACTCCAAAAATTTATATGTTTTGATATTATGATACATAATATGATTAGGCATATTTTTGTGATGGTTGTGGTTCACCATTTGTTGATGTTATGGTTTTCTTCTTGTATATGCATGTGATAAATTCCAATTTAGAATGTTGTTTGCAATAGTATATACATAGTGATTTTGGGTTCTAGGAACATAACTGAATGTAATAAATTCAAATTCACATGCGAAAAGCTTAACTCCTAGATATTTTCTAAATAGGACAAGATTATGCACATGATAAATTCCATTCGATTACATGACAAGTAAAAAGGAATCACGACAAACATGATGGTGCAGAATGCTATGATCAACAACATCAGATAACAAACTTACCATAGTGATTTGAAAATGGAACTATTTGTAATGCTATACAAAGTATCCATTCTCAAAGAATTTAGTGTGCAAAGTGTTCTCCATGACTTGTAGGTTAAATAAAGTTGTTTTGTTTTGTTTATGAGTTTTATGTGTGAGGATTTTCTAATTAAATTTACTTTTTAACATATCACAGCAGAAATACAAAACAATTAAAATTCACCATAACATAACACAACAAATTATTGAGGTAGTTCACCCCTCCTGGGCTACATCTACCGGTCCAAGGCTCCCTAATGGCATGTCCTTGCTCTATTAATTTTCTCAAAACGGCTACACAGTGAAAAATATACCTAAACGGGAAAAACCAACTATAAATTCGACTTTAGAAGATAGAAAATAGCTATAAATGGCTTTTTTTTCACCTTAAACAATGAAATATAATCCAATACAGTGCCTTCGCCATGATGGCCCTAATGGCTCCTTCATCTTCCCTAAAGAAAAATCTATTGTAGATCACCTCTGTTTGCTCTGAAACCTATTCAAAACTCTTTAGAATGCCGAAGAAACCCAAAATTGACTAAAATTTCATCTTGTTTGGTCAAAAATTGAGAAAGTTATGACCTCTGCAAAAGAAATGCCCAATGTCCCCACTAAAAGTGGGAGAACTCTAGTTAACTTGACTAAAATGTAGGAATATCCTTAACTATTGGAACCGCGTGCTAAATCGACGGAGGCAATAAATTTCATGGTTAGTTGTTGGCGTGTTCACATGTGAGAAAGCCGCTAACTGTCAACTGCTGGCAGAGAAGTATTAGTCCGCACCTATGGTCACAATGTGGAGGTCCTATGAAAAGGGGCTAGCCCTACGGAGCTTATCCCTTTTATTCTACCGGTTCAATTGTTTAAGTGTCAGGTTCTAAGGGTTCGGTCACATCGTGACAGGGCTGGCTCTTGAGGGGGCTGATCCCTAATGTTCTTCGCCCATCTGATAACCGACCCGCCTCATCGTTTACCACCTGCCTGACTCACCCATACGTTCACACCAAAACGAAAACATGTTCAGGACCCCCTGAAAGGTTAAGTTCTTCACATAGTGAGGTTGGTCGGGTCCTTATGTACGCAGATTCGGGTCATGGGTTCAAACCCCTTAGCCCATCAAAATTTTATGCCATTCAACCCCTTGGCCTGGGGCCATGTGGCAGCCTCTGGGTAGGCTATGTGGCACCCATTGATAGGCCTTCCAAAACATTAAAAAATTAAATTTTTTCCTATATTTTTTTTTTATAAAATGGCATAGTCAATTAAGTAAAAAAATTCTTGTTTTGGAGTTCACTAGACGATTTCAAACCTCAGTAACTTTCACATACGACCTTGGTTTTGAGAACCGTTTGTGGTGCCAGAATCTCAACAATGAGACCTTTCCGGACGTTAATATTGTAACCATTTCTGAGCACTTCCATTTTTGAGAAATTTTTTAACTTGGACATGATCTCCTGATAACACCTCCCCATTGGAAGCTTTGGGACCCCAAAAGGCTTCAATTACATGTTAAGAAGATGAGGCTACAGACCCCTCACCTTTTCCACCTCCATCCATTTTTCCTTACTCGGTTTGATGCCTTTAAGACCAATCCGAAGATAATCGACACTTCCCCTCCTTGAAGTGCGCGTCCTCCTGTCAAGGATAGCAACCTCTTTCATCTCATCCAAATATTCTGGTGAGAAATCCTCTATGGATGGCAACTGAATGTCACTCTCATGATAAAAAATTAAAGGAGGTTCATACAAACGTAAATTTTCCACATTCACAATGGAATATATTTGCATATAAGAAGGCAAATCTTGTTGAAAAGCATTATTTTCAACTTGTTTAAGAATATTGAATGGACCATAACGAATAGGCTTCAACTTTTTACCTTCCCCTTGAATTCTTTCCTTACTAATATGCAACCATACCTCATCTCCTTCTTGAAACTTATGATCAATTTTGTGTTTGTCATGCCTGTCCTTGTACTTGCCTTGACTTTTTTCAAGTTGTTCTTGAACTTGCTGATGTATGAGCTGACTTATTTCAATGAACATGCAAGCTTTGTCAATTTCACTATGCCCATCAATGGCAACATCCTACTCAAGAATGAAATCTAAAGGTGACTTAGGAAAATATCCAAAACAAGCTTCAAAAGGTGAAGTATTTGTAGAAGAGTGCTTGGCCCAATTGTAAGCATGCTAAATGTAATTCAAGTGCTCATCCCAAAGCTTGGGATACTTGCTGCAATAACCTCTCAAGGGATGTACAATGGATCTGTTCACTACCTCTGTTTGGCCATCTGTTTGCGGATGGAAAGCAATACTCTTTTTCAACTTGGTGTCCATCATCTTCCATAAATTGGACCAAAGATTTCCAACAAGTCTGGAATCCTTGTCACTAACAATAAAAGTAGGCAATTCATAATGAACCCATACATGTTGAAAATATAAATTAGCAGTTTGTTCAGCAGTTATAGATTTCTTACATGGCATAAGAATACAGATCTTTCTGAATCTATCAACTACTACATAAAGATAATCATGCTGCTTTCTAGACAATGGTAGACCTCTAACAAAATCCATAGAAACACTTTCCCATGGTCTAGAAGGTACCGGTAATGGCATATATAAACCAAGATTCCTATTGCTAGGCTTTCTTGTAGCACATAATTAACAACCTCTAATGAAACGTGAAACACTATCTACCATGCGAGGCCAATAACAATACCTCTGTAAATGTGCCACCGTTTTTCTTACCCCGAAATGTCCAGCAATAAGAGAAGAATGAGCTTCTCTCATGACACTTAGTATCTCTCCCTGTGGTATACATAACTTGCCCATATGAAACAAAAAATTATTATGCAAGTGATAATCATTCTCCTCAACATGATTCCCTTCACTCAAGTTAGCATACACATCCTTAAAATCAACACTTGATGCATATTGTTCTATGTAGCTCTCATGTACAATAGAATCATTATTAAGTAAAGTAATAACACTAATAATAGGCCTTGAAAGCATATCAAAAAATTTATTTAAAATACCTTTCTTGTACCTTATTACCAAATGAAATTGTTGTAGGAAATCCATCCATCTGAAATGTTGTGACTGTTGCAATTTACTTTGTGACTGCAAGTACTGTAAAGGTTGATGGTCAGTATGAACAACTGTCTCTTTTCCCATCAAATAGTGTTTCCACTTTTTGACACTTTGTACCAATGCATAAAACTCCTTATCATATGTAGGATAATTCACAACAACACTATTAAATGTCTCAGAATGAAATGTGATAGGCTTACCATGTTGTAAGAGAACCGCACCCATGGCGTAATCACTAGCATTGGTCAGAATCTTGAATGGTTGTCTCAAGTCCGGTAATGCAAGGACTAGATCTGAACTTATATTCTCTTTCAAAGATTCAAAAGATTTTTGTTGCTTGCCTCCCCATGGGAAAGCACACTTTACACTTGTCACTGCATGCATAGGAGCTGCTATGGCAGAGAAGTTAGAAATAAACTTCCTCCAATACTGAGCTGCACCCAAAAAACTTCTTACCTCTGTAATGGATTTGGGAGTAGGACAATTCATAATGGCTTCTACCTTAGAAGGATCAATTCTCAAAGCACCTCCTCCTACTATGTGTCCCAAATAAACCAAAGAAGTCTTTCCAAATTCATACTTTGAAATTTTAAGAAACAACTGATTTTTCTTCAAAATATCAAGTACTTTATTAACATGCATGACATGCTCTTCACTAGAAATTGCTTGTGTTTCACCCTAAACAGTTAAATACAACCCAATACAGTGCCTTCAACATGATGGCCCTGATGGCTCATTCATCTTCCCTGAAGCAAAAGCTGTTGTAGATAACCTTTGTTTGATCTGAAACCTATTCCACACTCTTTAGAATGCTGAAGAAACCAAAAATTGACTAAAATTTCATCTTGTTTGGTCGAAAATTGAGAAATTTATGACGTCTACAAAAAAAATGCCCAATGTCCCCCAAAAACCCCACTAAAAGTGGGAGAACTCTAGTTAACTTGACTAAAATGGTAGGATCTCCTTAACTTTTGGAACTGCGCACTAAATTGGTAGAGGAAATAAATGTCATGGTTAGTTGTTGACGTGTTCACATGCGAGAAAGCTGCTAACTGTCAATTGCTTGCATATAAGTATTAGTCTGCACCCATGGTCACATCATGGAGGTCCTATGAAAAGGGGCTAGCCCTGTGGGGCTTATCCATTTTATTCTGTTGGTTCAATTGTTTAAGCACTAGGTTCTAAGGGTTCAGTCACGTCGCGACGGGGCTAGCTCCTAAGGGGGTTGGTCCCCAATGTTCTCTGCCCATCTGATAACCAACCCGACTCATCATTTACCACTTGCCCGACGCACCCAGATGTTCACGCCGAAACATAAACATGTTCAGGACCCCCAAAAGGTTAAGTTATTCACACAGTCGGGTCGGTTGGGTCCTTCTGGACGCAGATTCAAGTCGTGGGTTCAAACCCCTTAGCCCATTAAAAATTTATGCCATTCAACCCCTTGGCCTGGGGCCACATGGCACCCACTGATAGGCCTTCCAGAACATTAAAAAAATTAACTTTTTGAATATATTTTTTTTATAAAATGGCATAGTCAATTAAGTCAAAAAGGTCTTGTTTTGGAGTTCACTAGACGATTTCAAACCTCAGTAAATTTCAAATACGGCCTCAGTTTTGAGAACAGTTCACGGCTAGAATTGCAGCGACAAGGCCTTTCCGGTTGTTCAGATTGCAACCATTTTTGAGCACTTCCATTTTTGAGAAATTTTTTAACTTGGACATGATCTCCTGATCACATAGCATCATATTCTTCTTGGTTACTAGTTGAATATCTAATGCAATCATCGTTAGAGTAAACTAATCAATGCAAAGGGGTAAAAATTTCCCAAGCTACTGAGGAAATATTCCTGGAGAAGTGACTTGCACTATCGGCATAACCAATATGAGGTGTGGATGATGGATCCATTTCAAAGATGTAAGAAGAAAATGAATGAGATGATGGGGGGATGCAAGCTACCTAAATACAGAAAAGAAAAAGATACACACATTTCAACGAGAAATGTTATGGGTAAAATTTCTTCTCATAGAGTTCATTATGAGGGTTAGGAAGGATTTGACCTTCGAAATCCTCTAAAAAGTATACCCCCTTTCCCAAACACTTATGAATGATGTAAGGACCAAGCCATAATGGTTCAAATTTCCCATTCCCCAAGACATCATGAGCTTGGTCATCAACAAGAACAAGGCCGCATTCGTGAAATGTATGAGGGTGGAATTTCCTATCAAACTAAGCTTTTCTATGCTTTTTGTTTGCTTCAATGGTTTGCAACGCAACACGATGGTCTTCGGTGGCATGCTGAAGCCTGATAAGTCATAGTTCTAAAGGTTGGGTGTCCGAGAGGAGTTCAACGTTAAGGTGAAGGGAGGGGATTTCACACTCGATTGGTAAGACTTCATCCTCTCCAAAACCAAGGTGGAAAGAAGTAAACCTAGTGGTGGTTTTATATGGGTTTTATAGGCCTACAAAGCAGGGAAGAGCATAAAATGCCAATTGATCTTGTGTGTACTCATCGTCCGCTGAAGCATAGCTTTAAGGATTTTATTGATTGCTTCAACTTGGCCATAATATTTCAATATGCATGTCGAGTAAAATATTTTAATCATAGATATGTTCTTTATCAATTCAATGGATTAGGGAGATTTGTAATTATTTCCATTTTTAATATGGAATTGACAAATATCATCTTAAAAAATATGAACATCAAAAATAATTCTCTCTACACAAACAGACAAACTGATATTCTGTGGCATGGATATATGCTTTCTACTTTTTAATATAAGGTGCATATGTATTTAAAAATATACTAATAACTAAAAAAACATTTTAATATGGACAATATAGGTTTAAATAAAATATTTTAATAATGATATTGAGTAAACTATTTAAATGTCATATATATATATATATATATATATATATATATATATATATATATATATATATATATATATGAAAAAAAATTATGGCTAAAATATTTGATTACTGTGTTGTTTTAAATGAAGGAGTTGTGTAATTCCTTCCATATTTAATATTAAGTGATAAAGACATTTCAACTCTTAATTTATCGAGTGCCAAAAAGAATAAATCTCTATAAATACAAACCTTTCTTCACATTTTAAATTTAAAAAATTACACTTAAAAAAAATATAACTAACATAAATCTATACAAATAATTTTTATTAGTTATAGATATAGTTTTTAATCCAATACACATTAAAGCTTCCATAACAATGATCATGACAACCGATTAAATAAAATAAGCAAAAAAAATTTAAAATCACTTCCTACATGTGATTTTTACGGAAAGAATTTCTTACACAATTTATGGATCACAGAAGCAAAATTCCTAAATTAAAAAAAAATAGTTTTTCAAAAATTAATATTAATTTTTTTTTTTCTAATTTTTTTTAAAAGATATTCACGCATATTATTTAAATTAAACTTGCATTTCCGAAAAAAACAATAATAATAAAAAGCAATCAATATCAATCCAATAAAACAATACTCATTTGTCACTTTGAAATTTCGAAAGTTCATTCAATGTCAATTTTAATGATTTCTCCTTAAAATCTATGCTTATTATTAATGATTAACAAATTAGGATAAACCTTATACCATATGATTATAGCTATGTCATAATCAACATGTTTTTAATTAATGTGATCCACAACAATTGTGAACCCAAAATATTGTATTGTATTCTATTGATATTATTACACTGTAAGTCGAATTGATATGTGCTAAAATATATAATTAAATATAATCTACTTTACTTATTATTCCACATAAGCTCCAACTAATTTGTGCCACGTCAAAAGAACAGTATGTTAAGGGGAAACAATCCATTGATATTAGCCGTGATTCCCATCCACGTGGCACTTGCTTTCTATCAATGTTGTCTTGTCTTCATTATGGTTGGCCACAACATTCCAGCCCTCAATAAAATTAACCGCTTCTATTAAATAAAAGAAAAATCAACCTTACCTTTTATCGGCAAGAAATATTTATTGATTAATAACGATAGGGATGCTATATTTGTGAATCTTCTATTAAATAAAGCAAAGCTAAACCTTACATTTTATAATACTTATTACTTATTTGGGAAAGAAACATGTAATGATTCACAATGATGGGAGTGTTATATTTGGAAATCTTCTATTAAATAAAGCAAAATTAAACCTTGCAATGATGGGAGTGTTATATTTGGAAATCTTCTATTAAATAAAGCAAAATTAAACCTTACATTTTATAATACTTATTACTTATTTGGGAAAGAAATATATATTGATTACTAATGATTGGAATGTTATATTTGGAAATCTTCTATTAAATAAAGAAAAGGTAAAGTGGTGCTTTGCTTGGGATACTCTTTCTCCAATAACAATTTAGGTAATGACCCTCGGATCTCCAATTTTTTTAATACAAATGATATGCCAACATTAACATAAATGGTCTTTATTTTAATTAAAGATAATGGATGCAACGTCATCAACCAATTATACACTATCCCCAGCTATTTCTCCATCATATCACAGCAGAATTTTTGTGGAAGCACCTCCCTTTTTTTTAATGAAAAAAAAGTAACGAACATTAGGAAATGGAATTATTTTATTGCAGACTACTCACACAATCGGCCAAATTTGGTGAAGCCCACCAACTTCGACAGAGTTAGAAAGCGAGAGGGATTAGTTAGGTAAGGACCACTTATGTACGGTACTATAGGAAGATGTCCATATAGAATTAGAAGAACAAAATTGTCAAATATAGCAGGAGGTGCTTTGCTCTAGCTCGAACTATGCTTTTGACACTGTAATTATTTGAATAAAAAATATAATGATTAATGATGATGGGAATGTTGTTCTATTGGTGAGACGTTATAATTTGTTGGGCGATATATATTTTCCACGCTATAGTTTATTAATGTGGTTAGGTAGTATAGATTTATCATTAGATTCGAACAAATCTAAATTTAATAGTGAGTATATACAGCCCAACCACATTAATGAGACTAACATTAATGAAATTATAGCGAAGTTTCTTTGATGTTAAGGTTGCCCAAAGATAATTAAACATTAAATGATGGTTGATCCTTTGAGACAATATCCACTATAATAATAATGAAAAACTTATATATATATATATATATATATATATATATATTAATAATTTTACTTTTTATGAGCTCATGATTATTGATATTATAAGATAAATTAATTATTCAATAAAAAAATACCTTATTTCAAAGAAATATATATAATTATAATAAATTTCAAAAAAATCAATATAAAGCTTAAATAAATTATTTGAATACCCATTTTAACTAACAAATTTTAATATCAATTATTTCTAATCAGTAATATTTATTTAAATTTCAAGGCCTTGATGATGAACTACATTGGCAACTAGTTGGTTCCAAAAGGGGTTGACAAAATATTCTTAAATGTGATTATCACTGAAAGATTTTTATACATTTTATGAATCACAGAAGCAAAATTCCTAATATTTAAAAAATATTAATAATAACGCAGAGTTCAATGTAAACCATAAATAATATATTATGATATATTGGATTAAGTAATATTGATGTGTATTTGCAATATATGAATAACAAAAAAAACAAAGTAATATGAACCATAACATCCATAAATAATATATTCCAATGTCGGCTATTAGTATATTATATATGTTTAGATGAAAACATATATAAGTGATTAAAAATATATATATGAACAACAAAAAAACCGAACCATATCATCCATAAAGAATATATTTCAATGTCAACTATCAATATATTATATATGTTTAGATAAAAACATAAATAAGTAATTGAAAAATATATATGAATAACAAAAAAACAAATTAATATGAGTCATATCATCCATAAACAATATATTCCAATGTTAAGTAATTGAAAAAAATAAATTTTTATTTTAAAATATTTCAAACATTCTCATTATTCTACATTTTAAGCTTTTTAAGTTATATTTTTTTATCATTTTTGTTTGAAATGTTGTAAAGACTTATTAGAATTACATTTTTAAGTTGGGTAGTAAAATTTCTTGGAATTAAATTCATTTATACATTTAAAAATAAATTTAAACCTTCAAATTATTTATGCATTAAAAAAAAATAAAAAATAAAAGTAACCATGTGTGCACATACACATAATTTTTCATTATTTATTGAACTCTCCAATATTTATACTATTTTTGATTTTTATAAATTAAAATACAATCTTTATAAAACTACACATGGTTTTTATAACTTAAATTTTAGATCATAAGTACAATCTTTATAGAACTTAAATTTTTGATTATAAAAACAATTTTTATAATACCATCTTTATAGAACTACACATGGTTGTTATAAGTTTTTTTATTTACCGAAGCTATTATGAATTTTGGAATTGTATATCTAATTAAATATGACTCTATTTTGAAACTAGTTTTTAAAAACTCAAACATACCATTATTATATTTGATTTCATTTACCCAATAATAAATAAAAACATAAATTAAATAATTAAATAAAAACCATGGATCATGTAATTATATATAGTATAGCCCCGGATGCGGGTGATTGCATGGTTAATTAAGGGTTTGGGACGGAGGGGCCGACACCTGCCCCGGTGGTACGCTGTGTTAAATGGACAGCTGCTCCACAGCTTGTCGCATTTACACTCCTCACACTCCAAGGCTATGGGCTCTGCAACCCAATGCACTCGCGCGCCTTCATTCAGGCTGAGCTCTGCCTTCGCATGCTCGGGCGAGATTTTCACTCGGATTGCAGTTAAGAAGATGGATTTGCTGGGTTTGGGCAGGACGAACTCGGCGCATGTTCAGGCCGGTCTCATGGCAGATAAATTTCACATGCAACAGGTTAATTTGGCTCCGGTCTTGGCTTTCCTGCATTGTCATTTGGGTGGAGTTGGTTTTTGTTTGCACAGTCGGGTGATCGTCCATCGACGTCTGGAGTGCTCATCGCAAAGGGAAGCCTCCTGTCCTGGGCATTTTCCGCTGTCTCTGCGTCTCTGTCTAAGTTCGGGCCTCCTCGAGCGGGTTGGAAATTGGGTTAACTCTTTCAGGTTCCTGCTCCCTCTCTCAATGCCGAGGCTTCGTCACCGCATGCGGAGTAGGAGAGGAAGCTCTTGGAGTGGTCCCTCTCGCCTGCCTTCCAGTCCTTCCCCGGAGACTTCTTCCTTCGACGACAGCTCCAGTCATTACCCTAGAACCTGCAGTGGCAGGGGGCGCTCTATGGATTTCTGTTCGTATTGGGGTCCCCATTCCCGTCGCTCGTCTGCCGCATCTGCTAATACAACTGGTTCTGCTCGGTTTACTTTCCAGAGTTCCCTCAACCGTCCGAGGATTACCGCCATTCTCTCGGTGGTTTTTATTGAAGACTGCTTGCCTGAGGCTTCTAGTGCGCAGCCGGCTGTTCCCATGGAGACTTTTGCTCCTGCCTCCCAGTTTTCTCATTTCAATCTGGGCAGCGGCTCTCCTTTTCTGCCTCCGTCTCGCCCGGCCGTTCCTGATGAAGACATGATTTTGGCTGAGCCTGGTCCCCAGGCCTCTCAGGCTGAAATCGCCCCTGATATGCTTGTCACCGGTGGTTGCAGGATCGTGGAGGAGATTCCGGATGTTTAATGGGTTCGATGCTCAGTCCTTTTCTCTGTTTAAGTTGCCCATCTCCTGGGGTTTTTTATGTTTTGGTTGCCATGAAGTTTGCTGGCCCTTTTCTGTCTGTCATGGGTCATAGAAGTTTTTGGAGAAATCTTTTGCACCCCTGCGTGGGTTTTGACAGTCCAATTCTTCGTTTTTTCTGAATCTTCTGCCTTCTTGGCAGTAGATTTTGACTTCGGTCTCGATGTAAATTATTCAGCTTGTTAATAGATCAGTATTACTTAGAAAAAAAAAATTATATATATTATAGAAATATAAAATAATTATGATATATTATTATATCTTTTTTCATTTACCCAATAATAAATCAAAAACATAGATAAAAACATAAATTATATAATTAAATAAAAAACATGGATCATATAATTATATATATTATAAAAATATAAAATAATTATGATATATTATTATATCTTATTTCATTTACCCAATAATAAATCGAAAACCTAGATTATATAATTAAATAAAAAAACATAGATTATGGTTTTCGATTATATAATTAAATAAAAAAACATAGATTATGTAATATTCTTTAGTTCATAATATAATGACATTTTCATATATATTAATTATAAGTATAAAATAATTATGATATATTATGAGGGATCCTTATCAATGGCACATTCCATCTCTTCAAGAACAATAAACCTATCCCAATAATTAATTTCACTCCATACACATTTTTTCCTTTTTTTTAATTTTATTGGATACAATAATATACTATGGACGTAAACTCAAGGCGTCCAAATTTCATTTTAAAAATGAAAGGCTACTGTTCCTTCCACCGATATTGAGGCATACGGGCCGTTATCACTTAAGTGGTCCGATCTCCTAGAGTGTCCAAATTGTATTATATTTTGTAATATAAAATGGGACCCCTGTCATCTTAAATTAAATGAGATTCCATTTCACCATATTTCAATTGGTAAGTGTGGACCATTACTGGATTATTCTATTAAAAGTTAAAACCAATAGTTTTCTGAAATCCCAACTTTACCATGTTTTAAATTAAGTACATATCACCACAATTGAGATTCCCCTTCATATTAAACTATATAATGTGTTTCTCTAGAATATAAATTGTGATTCCACTTCACCCTATTTCAATTGGTAAGTTTAGACCTTTACCCTTTAAAACTTAAACCAATATTCCTCTTTGAATTCCACTTTACCGTATTTTAAATTAAATATGCATCGTTACGAAAGGAAAAAAACTTATATTTTAATATCTATTATTTATTAAAAAAAAATATGATAAATATATTTTACATTGAAATATATAGAGAGAGCAGTAGTTTAACTAGACTGCCTTTTTGCTCTGAAAATTATTGAAATTCAGGTAAGATTTTAAGAAAATCTGGCAGGGATTTTTGTAAATTTAGATTATAGCTATCAACCTTCAATATTTTGGGTGTTCTAGAGGTTTTCGATGGTGCTGAATCCATTTCCACCATAAAAAACACGATTCAAACACTCCTACTGCAAGATTTCTTAAAAAAATTACTCAGATTCCGCCAATTTTAACCATCCAAACAATTCCTATGGATAAATAAACAACTCCTATATATATATATATATATATATATATATATATATATATATATATAGATATATATATAATTTAATATATAAAAAATTGTATGGTTCAACATCCTTGTACCATCAAAAAATAGAATGCTTCTATTTCTCTCTTTTGACTATGCTTTTATGACAAACCATGTATTATAAATTAAAAGATTAATTATAAATTTATAATATAGTGAATTTGGAATATAATATAATATGTTAGGGAATTTAGAAATTATTTTGTTTTTGTTTTTGGTAAAATTATCTTTATATTAATAAGGAAAAATCATATATAGTTTGAATTTCTAAATGAGGATTAAAATACAGGAGGTATTTGAAATTAACAACTTATTTAACATGAATAAATAAATAGAAAACTATTATGATGATTATAACAATATAGGAAACTCTTTGAGGATTCAAAATTTTAATGAGGAAATGTTTTTGGCATTTATACGATTTTGTCCAAGTTGACTAGTTGTTCATTGTCTTCTTAGATCCATGCCTTATTTCTCTTATGACCTTACTATTCAACTTCTCTGTCTTGCTTAGAGACCACCTTGAAATCCATTTTCTAAAACACAATACTGGACTGTGAGGAAATCAAGCCATTTTTTTATATTCAAAGATAGACCTTATAAAAAATCCTAGCCTCATGAGTTGGGCATGTTCATCACATATTTTCCATGCTGTGTTTCTACAACGGCAATCGGTCATGGGTCATCCAAATCCATACCTTCTAGCAAGGCATCGACTTTATCTTCTTTTGAATACAAGTTAATCATCTCTCGTGGTAACGGATTTTGTTTATGCTCTTTAAGATACTTTTGCGTGACCTTTTTAGGGTTATAAGATTTACCTTTATCTAATTGCATACATTTTTAAATGTTTACTTTCTCTGGAGACACCTTTAGAGAGGATACCGACTTGAACTAATTTTTACATCTAGCAATCTAGTCAGGATTTGAGGTACCTTAGGGGCTCAAAATGATGCTTCTTTTGGGGATTTTTACTCAAATATCTCCTTCTTATTAATTGGACAGTCACTAATGATATTCTTGTACTCATGAAAATGTGTGCATCTAAAGGGGACTTGTTCATAATTGAGAGAGTAATTATAAACATTATCCTCATAGTAAAAATCTATGGAGATTGGAAGAGGCTGAGAGATATTCATATAAACATATATATACGTGCATATGAATTGTACCTCCCTCGCTTGGTAGCCTCCGATGCTTTGAAAAGTTGTCGATGGAATTATTGATGCCTTCAAGGGATTCCTCATCCCAATATTCTTTAGGGAGAGAATATAAACAAAACTGCACTAGGTCCACAAGGAAATCCTCCTTCTATGGATTATATTTCTAATTCCCTAATCGCATGAATACGGGTATATTGTTGAAAAAATATGGCCCTCCTTCAAAAATTGTCTATATATCTTCTAAGCTAGACAAATTGATTGTAAAACTACCCTTGGCCCATAACTCCAATTCTATTTAACCATGGGGGTTCCATTTATTTTAGAGCTACCCAATCAAAGCCTTTCCAGAGAACCATAATCCAATAAATTTGTAGATTAGAGCATGATACTGCATATATATTGGATATATTCTTCGATCTTACTCGATTTAACCTTGTATATTGGATATTGCACTTCTTTTGGCAGGGAACACCTGTATTTCTAGCTTTCCAAGGTGCACTTAGTAGAGGGTTTGTTGCAAACCTAGAAACCCCACTTGAGCCAACTTCTCTATGAAAAGGACGTTGAAGATGACGAGATTGACTTGAAATATCGATAGATCTAGGCACATTATGAATTTTGGAAACAATATGGCTAATGTATGGGGAATATCCCCCTCTTGCAAAGCCAAACAGAGACCACTATACAAAAGAAACCTTAGAATATGTAGAGGAAATTCGAATGGAATTTTAGAATATTAAGTAAACATCAATTTAATATAATATATATAAAAAATAAGTTTACAAAATTAAAAAATAAAGAAATAATATAAAAATATAAAAATTATAAATAAAATAAAAATTAAAGATAAAAATAATGTATAGAGGATGTTGAGGAAACAAAAAAAAAAAAAAAACTAAAACAAATAGAAACATGAAAATATAGTCACTTTGCAAAATAGTTAATAATAATAATAAATTAATAAAGATGTTAGACGAGGTAACAAATTCACTTAGATAGATGAATTAAAAAAGGGGATAAAAGTTATATAATTGATAATTTTTAAGATAGTATAGCATATATTTTATGATGATTATAATGATGTTGATGCTTAAGATCCACTAAGACCGATATGGTTTATTGGACCTCAATAAGGTAAAATATTAATAGAAATTATTTAACATATTATTTCTACACTTGAAGAGAAGTGAGAGAAGCATTCTTAAATAACCATAGTTTTGTCGCCTTAATAGGTCAAGAAGGTTGGTAATGGGACAACTATTTTGAAAATTAGAACATGTTTGACTATAAGTCGAGAAGATTAAGAGAAAGTGATTTTTATCTTCAACCCTCTTACTATCACGCATGTGACAAACTCTTTCTTCCCATGTCGTTTCGGGAGTAGATTGACTCCCAATTTCACTATGAAGTTCATGAGAATTAATTCATATATCAGTAATGTTAATTTTGTTCTTAACACTAGTCAAGATAGATTAATAATTATGGTTTTCAATATTGGGGTTGATCACCTCCTTATAATATCTTATTTTCCTTTTTCCCTCTAACTCTTTATTGTTCCATAAATTCTCCTTCTATTTAGAAGTAACAATATTTTTAATATTATCCTTATTCTACAATATGATCTCCTCATTCATCCCGAATTGGTCTATCCAAGATTGGGAATCGTCATGCCATACTCACTTCAGCTGAGGGGTTTTCGATGGTGTTAGAAGACATTTTAGGAAACCTATTGTCATGCATGTTGTATAACTTCTTCTTATACGTGACATACCCATTCATAGCCATTAATTCAATAGGAGAAAGGCTACCTTCAATTAGGAGGATAGGTTGGGGAGTACGTCATTTAATCTTTAGGTTGTATGTTATAAAATTAATTTTGATTCTCAATCTTCCTCCATGATTCTCTAGATATAATGTAACCCCAAACTTTACATCCATATAAAATAAGAGGGGTAAAAGAAATCTGAAAGGGGAACCTTTTTTGTCCCAAATTTAAATATTTTCAAACTTACAATTGTTTTCAAGTTTGTAGTGTGTTTCCCATCCTCTAATAATCCTCTTCTTAATGATATAATTTCAATTTAATTGATGTTGATGTTGATTCTGAGACATTTGTATCAATGAAACCATTATTGTAAATAAAAATACCATAGGAAATCATTTTGGATTTAATTATCTTCACTTTATTCTTATAAATGTTAACAATCATACCCTTTTTGGAGAAAAAATATTGGAGGATTCCTAGTTGATTATTGAGATCATCATGGATCTTTTCCAAAATAAAAAGATCATCACATAAAGTAGAAGAGTTATGATGATCTACTAGTCAGAACGGGGTCAACACATCCTACATATTCTAAACACTCTTCAAGCTTATCAATGCAAATGCCGAGAAGGGTAGCAGATATATGTAGATTCAGAAGTGTCCTCAGACACATACTTTTATTGATCATGGAAAAGAGATTACATAAAAAATTGCAGGAGTTTACAAACGTAAACTCTCACTACAATAAAATTAGGAAACTAACCTATTTATAAGCTCTATGTCCTAACTTAATCTAGTTATGGCTCACTTGGAAAACCAACAAGTGTCCATTTACAATAAATGACCTTCTAACCATTCTACTAAATTTATTCCTATTTCAGAGCCTAGGAAATGAATTTATTCTAGAGCCCTATTTTTACTAACAAATTTCTCATTCTAAGTGTCTCTAATATTTATTAAATATTCTAATTTAATAAATATATTTATCGTAACTTTACATTATTTAACTTATGTATTTTTGGATTTATAATTGTTTTATGAAAGAGGCTAACATTCCCCCCTTCAAGGATAAATCCAAAATAAGAACAAGGAACCATCTTCCAAGTTCTCAAGTTGATGCTAAAAAAATCTCCAATCTAAAGAGACCATGAGTCAGTTGTATGTCTGATTCATCTCTTAATGTTGCTTAAAAACTCCACCACATGCCAAGTTTCAAAAGGATCCATCTATCCTTTACATGGAATCAACATCCTTTGTCCACTGACCAAATTTTTTGAATTCCTATTGGCTGATGATGTCAAAAAAACAAATCAATGTTGCTTTTTTTGTGTTTAAAACTGCTCACTACTTCGTTACTATCGACTGCCCACTGGAAAAAATTTTGATTCCCACTGGCTGCTTTTGCTGGTTTTGTTGAGATTTTCAGTCTAACAACCACTGTCAATTTCATTTACATTTTCCCCCCTTTTTCAGCTGAAAGGAGAGACACTTTTCTAGAAATGTTTCCTGAACTCCCCCCCATTTAGGTGTAGGAGTTTTACACTGGTGTACTCCCCCGTTGAACTGCATGAGAGTACCATCATATTTTCATTGTTGACTGCACTATGTGTGATTGGATTCGTTTGTAGAATCGAGACAATCATTTGACTGTGGATGACCATTTCCAAGGGTCGATCCTTTCATAATGTATCTTCAATTTGGCTATTTGTTGGTTTCAACGTTTCTCTAAGGAATGATTGGGCTTGGCACAATGGCGGAAAGAATTGTTGTGAAGCCAACTCCAAAAATAGAAGAAAAGACATATCAACGCCTTATAAATAAGCCACTTCGAGGGGGAAACCTCCAATACATTGCATGAATGAAAAATTCTTGGATGATACAAATTATAAAACCTCCTTTCTATATATAGGAGTCCATGGGGCCACAATGTAATCCTAGCCGACCTAACAATAATAATTTAAGGGCACAATAATAATAATATGGGGTTTAGAGGGGTACAATAATAACAATAAGGGGTTACAGAATAAATAATAAGGGACTATACTGTAATATAGGGACCTAACATGCCCTCTTCGTAAAGTGTCGTCTTCAATGTCAGAGTAAGTAACTCTGGTAAGCTTCAGAGCAAAATTATCATCCTCCCATGTAGAAACTTCAAGGGGTAAGTTCTTCCACTCTGATGAGTTTTGATGCTCAAATTGACTCCATTTCTCAGAGGCTGCCGTAGTTCTTTTCCGTACCGCTGTAGGTTCCACATGATTTTTTTCTCCCTCATCGTGTTCAGGGAAATATTATTTTTTGAACTGGAAGATTTTCACCTATAACCTTCTTTAAGCATGAAACATGGAAAACTGGATGCACTCGTGAAGAAGTAGGAAGCTCCAATTTGTATGCCATAGTACCAATCTTTTGCAACACCTTGTAGGGAATATAGTACTTTGGCGATAATTTATTATTGTTCTTAGCTTGCTTGAGGGACATTTTTTTGTATGGTTGTAGCCACAAAAATACTGAGTCTCCTACATCAAAACTTCTCCCTCTGCGATGATGATCTGCCTGTTGTTTCATTCGATTTTGTGCCAAATTCAGGTTATCCTTTAAGAGTTGGAGAACTTCTTATTGATGCTCGATGTGATCTTCAACTGCTTGAACCTTCGAATTTTCTCTTAAAGATGATGTGATGGATGCTGGATGATATCCATAAAGTGCCATAAATGGGGTCATTTTTGCTGCAGTATGGAAGGAAGTGTTATACCACCATTCAAATGAGAGTAACTACTCTGTAACCTATTGCTTTTAAGTTTACTTGACACAAAACAACGAAGTATATCCTTCCAAAAATTTATTTACTATCTCGCCTTGACATTAGATTGAGGATGATAAGATGAGCTATGAGCTAATTGAGTACCCAAACAAGAAAATAACTCCGTCCAAAAATTTCAGTAAAAATGGGATCTCTGTCGCTCACAATAACCCTTGGGCTTCCATGTAGCTTTTGAATTCTGTCCATAAATGTAGTAGCAACTGTACTTGCTTTAAATGGATGAGATAATGCACAAAAGTGTGCATACTTGGTAAGTCTATCAACTACCACCACGATGACACTCTTTCCTTCGGACTTAGGTAAACCTGTGATAAAATCCATTGAAATCTCCTCCCAACGTTGACTTGGAATGGATAAAGGTTGTAGAAGTCCAGGGGTCTTAATTGTTTCCACTTTATTCTGCTGGCAAACCAAACATTCCGCCACAAACTTTTGAATATCAGATTTAAGGCCATCCCAAAAAAATTCTTTCTTCAACCTGTGGTAAGTTTTTAAAAATCCTGAGTGTCCTCCTAAAGGAGAAGTGTGCAATTCCAAAAGAATCTTTTGTGTTAGTTGGGAACTCTTACAAAGATATAAGCGATCTTTGTACCATAAATAATCATTTTTCCAACTAAATGTATCATATGTACTAGGATCTTGTTCCAACTTTTGAATGAGTGTCCATACTTCTTTTTCCTTCTTCCATTCATCTCTTGTTTTGGTTATCCAATCTGGTTGGATAATATAAATGGCACAAAGCAATGCTTCCACCTCTTCATTCTTTCTTGAGAGTGCATCTGCAACAACATTAAGCTTCCCTTTTTTGTAGATTATTTCAAAGTCATAACCCAACATCTTTGTGACCCATTTTTGCTGCTCTTCTGAACATAGTCTTTGTTCCAAAAAGTGTTTAAGACTATCATGATCAGTTTTTACCTTGAAGTGTCTTCCCATTAGGTAAGTTCGCCATTTCTTTAGTGCATGCAGTATTGCTAACATTTCCTTCTCATAAATAGGTTTCCGTAAATACTTTCCTTTGATTGGATGACTTTCAAAAGCAATGGGTCTTCCTTCTTGCATTAAAACAACACCAATTCCATTTCCTGAGGCATCACATTCCACAATAAAGGTTTTTGTGAAGTCCGGCATAGCTAAGACTGGTGCTAGGCACATTGCCTCTTTAAGATGTTCAAAGGCCTTAGTTGCTTCAGGAGTCCATGAAAATGCATCTTTCTTCAATAATGTTGTTAGAGGTGCTGCTATTCTCCCATAATTCTTAACAAACTTGCGATAATACCCTGTTAACCCGAGAAATCCTCGCAACTACTTTATGGTCATGGGGACTTTCCATTCCTTAATGGCTTTAATTTTGTTAGGGTCTACTTTAACACCCTCGTGAGATATAATATGACCCAGATATTCCACCTCTTGTACCCCAAAGAAACATTTGGATGTTTTTGCATATAATTGTTTCTCCTGCAATAGTTTGAGCACCCTGTCAACATGTTCAACATGATCCTTCCAAGACCTGCTACAGATTAGTATATCATCAAAAAATACTAGCACAAATTTTCTAAGGAAGGGTTTGAAAATGGAATTCATCAACCCTTGAAATGTAGAAGGTGCATTGGTAAGGCCAAAAGGCATGACCAAAAATTGATAATGACCCTCATGAGTTCGAAATGTTGTTTTTGGAATATCTTCAGTCTTCATTCTAATTTGATGATATCCTGAATGAAGATCCAACTTGGTAAAATAAATTGCTCATGTAATTCATCCAATAATTCATCAATCATAGGAATGGGAAATTTATCTTTAATGGTGAGCTTATTGAGCTCCCTATAATCCAAACACATGCGCCATGATCCATCCTTCTTGTGTATCAATACTACAGGAGCAGAGAAAGAACTTTGACTAGGTTGAATTAAACCCACCTCTAACATTTTTGCAATCATACATTCAATTTCGATCTTTTGGACATAAGGATATCTATAAGGATTGATGTTTGGAGGAAAAATTCCTGGAATCAAATGAATAGCATGATCATGATCACGAATAGGTGGGAGTCCTTTGGGATTTTCAAAGGCCTTGGAATGATTGTCAAAGACTTGTTGGAGATCTGCAGAAATAGATGATTTTGATGTTGGAACTTCTAGTGAGCATAATTGTGCAATTACGCCTCGTTGTTCTTTATTTAGAAGCTTTTTCATGACATTAGAGCTTATTATCTTTCCTGGATTCCCTGCAATACCCCGCAATTCGACTTGCTTTCCTTCTGAAAACAATTTCAAGAAAAGTTCTTGAAAATTAAAATCTACCATCCCCAAATATTGTAAGCATTGTACTCCTAGTACAACATCAACACCTCCCATAGGAATGGAAAGCATTGGAATATTCAATACATATTCCCACATGGTTATCTTGATATTATGGCATTTTCTAGAGAAATTTATAGTTCCTCCATTTGCAGCCATCACTTGACATTCTGGTGCTGGGTATAGGAAACAATTCAATTCCTTGGCTACCTTACAATGAATAAAATTATGGGTGCTACCTGAGTCAATCAACACTATTACCTTTTTCTTCTTGATATGTCCTTCTATATTGAGAGTTTGAGGAGTGGTAATTCCTGCCAATTATTTACACGATATGGTCGGACTCATTTCTTCCTCTTGTAGGGCTGGTTCCTGGTGTATATCCTCTTCTTGTTCATTTTCTTCTTCCTATTCACAATCTATGTAAAATAATTTCTTCTCAGCACACTTCTGACCTTTAGTGTATTTGATATCACAACTGTAGCAAAGCCCTTTTGCTCTTTTTTCTTCCAATTTTTGTGGTGTCAAACTTGTAGGTTGTGGAAATTTAGGCGTAGCAACACTTCCTTGTTTATAGAAGTGAGTGGTAGGCTTCCTTGTCGCCATAATTTTACATTCAATTTTTCTTTCCAACCTGTATGCCTTCTCCAATGAATCAGGTTTCAAAACGCGAACTTCATGTTGGATGCTATCCTTTAAAGTAGCTATGAAGAGATCAATCCTGTGTTCCTATGGAATATCAGTTACTGTTATATTCAATTTTTGGAAGTCCTCAATGTGCTGCCCAACTAAACCCTTTTGTTTGAGATTTATCAATTGGATAAAGAAGGTGTTGCTCTTTGTATCCTCATAATGTGCTATCATTTCCTCCGTAATAATTTACCAAGTGACAATTTTTTTACAAGAGAAAAGCCATCGATACCATACAAATGTCTTTTGTTCTAAATGTAAAGTTGCAATGCGTACCTTTTGTGTGTTTTGCACATTATGGAGAGAAAAATATTTCTCCATCTGTAGTATCCATGTTACAGGATCCTTTCCATCAAACTTCCTCATATCCATTTTGGAATATGGTGGTTCTTCCCACCAACATTAGAGTTTATGAAGTCAAGATTAACATTTATTTTGTTCTCATCATGAGTTTCCTCTACTATCTTTTCACCATTAGGAAACATTTCTTGTATCAACTTTGTCAAACCTTCCATGTCTGCTTTCGGATCATTCTTCATGTTTTCCATGTTGTCTTTCATTTTTTCATCGATCTTAGCTTCCATGTCATCCATCTTAGATTCCACGCCTTTCTTCAAACCATCATATTATTCTTCAAACCATCCATCTTCACTTCCATGCCTTTCTTCAAAACTTCCATTTCATTTTTTTTTATCTTTGCGAGAGCGAAATTTGGTGCACTTGCTCTTGTAATTTTGATAGATCATGTTGCAATTCTTCATCTTCATGAGTCATAGTAGAGCCTTCTGAAGGCTTAATGGGTGTTGAATTATTTTTACTGGGCATTTTTTAGAACCCAATACTGATATCTATTCTACAATATGCCCTTGGAATCAATTCAAATTGATTCTTCAAACAAGACTTATGCAATTCGGAAAAAAATACACATCTTTTTCTTGCTTTTGAGGAGCTTGATATTGAAATTGGACTATCTCTGTGATTCCGGCTCTTCAATATCTGAAATTTGGCACTGAGGTAGCCTTATAAATTATCTTTCGAATGCCACAGTTATGACTTGATTTGGATTCTCCAAGGCAAAGTTACGTCCAATCTCCCACAATGACCTAATTATGGACTGGTTCAGTAGAGTGAACTTGTATGGCCTACGACGTGTCACTGTTTCATCTTTTAGCTCTGAAATTGATAGCAAAAATTTCATTTCGTGTACTTGCGACCACTTTTTACAACACTCCAATCCGATGCTCAGAGAGAGAGTTATGAATATTTTCCCATGATTGCCTCTTTGAGATGAAATTAGGAGCCTGAAAAAGCACTACCTTCCACAGATCATATCTCTGAAAATATTGCAAACCAAGCTCCGAAATTTTGCGATGATTTTCCTCAGGATTTCAAATTCGCGCCCTAAAAATTTCAGATTCTGAACCTTCGTAGAAAAAAATTTATAGAGAAAATTCCATGATGACCTGTTTAGATTAAATTGAGGAGCCTGCAAAAAGACCTAACTTCCACAAATCATATCTCCAAAAATAATGTGAATCAAGCTCTGAACTTTTGCGACGATGTTCCTCAGAATTTCGACTTCGCACCCTAAAAATTTAAGCTTCTGAAACTTCGTAGAAAAAAAATTTATAGTGAAAATGCCATGATGATCTCTTTGGAGCAACGAAACCCTAGAATCCAAACCTCTGATACCAAATATTGTGAAGCCAGCTCCAAAAATAGAAGAAAAGAGATATCAACGCCTTAGAAATAAGCCACTTCGAGGGGTCAAACTCTAATAAATTACATGAATGAACAATTCTTGGATGATACAAATTACAAAACCTCCTTTCTATATATAGGAATCCATGGGGCCACAATGTAATCCTAGCCGACCTAAAAATAATAATTTAAGGGCAAAATAATAACAATATGGGGGTTACAGGGGTAAAATAATAACAATAATGGGGTTACACTAACAACAACAAGGGACTATACTAGCAATATTGGGACCTAACAAAGATGGAGATCAAAACACTGATCTTCCATATGATCGGTTCTCTGACAATGAGAACATTTTGGTTTGACTTCAACTTCAGATTGCTTGCAATTCTGTTTTTCTGCAACTTTGTGTTGTGTGCAATGCTGGTTATCTGCAACTTTCTTAGAACTTGCTGAGGTGAGTTGTGCAAGAAATCCTGCACTGACGAACTTAATTGGCTTGGAATAATCTAGGATGTGAAAGTTGGTGTCATCATTGGCATATCCTAAGCCTCATTGATTTTTGTTATTTAGAATTTATTCCCATGGCTTGATGATGGGCTTGGAAGAAATTGGAACTAGAATAAATTCGACACTTGAAGCTTTTTGGATGAATGACTTATCATCTGGTTGGTTCAAAGACTTGAAAGTATCACTCTTTTCTTGCAATTCATTCATTTGAAGTTGTGACTCTAGTTGAAGAAAATCAATGGTTTCTTTTGTTTGTTGTAGATGTCGTGAAATATCAGTAAGAGTTTCTTTGCTGATTTGCACCATGTATTCATCATTGGAGATGATCAAACTATGAAGAATTTTTAACAACTGAATATGTTACACCATCTGAACTTGCTCACTTGAAATCAGGCTCTCTTGTCGGAGATGTCGTGCTTTGAACTATTTTTCTTGATTTTGGTACTTGAATGACAGACTCGCTTGCTATGTGGCACACTCACTTGATTTGTTGCTTATTGAACTTGCTGGGAACACTTGCTAGAGTTGTAGAACTTTCTTGCTTAAACTCTGGAATTCACGCTCGCTTGATGACGATCATGTTTTCTTGAACGCTCACTTGACTTACTTGATGACTTCACGCTCACTTGAATGAATAGCCACGCTCGCTTGATGTCGATCTCAACTTGCTTGATTGGTGTTAGAGTTGAACTTTTTTGGTTGCTTTGATGGTTGCTACAATGAACTTCACTCTGGCTCACTTGAAGGTTTGAACTTTGTACTCTCTTGACGCAAATTGCTTGAATGAATACTCACGCTCGCTTGCAGGAGATGTGAACTTGTTGCTTGTTTGATTTAGAGTTAAAACTCGTGCAATCACTTGATTTTGAATAAAGGAAGGGTGTCGAACACTGTCGAAAATGCACCCTAGAAATCTTACAATGATTTTAATGATTTACTTTAAAACAATGAGTTCACTTGTCCTCTTAAAAATTCATTAACAATGACTTTTTAATGATTCACTTAAAACAATGAATTTGATTACAATTTTTAAATGTATTTGCAAGAATGTTAATGTAAACTTTGCTTTAAAACACTGGAGTGTCTAGATTCATGAACTTGATTGTATTGAGTGAATTTTCTTGTTGAGGTATAATACCGATGTTGAAAACTGTGATTATTTGTTGTAGTGACGCAAATGCATGTGTTGAGCTTAATTATCCTTCTTTGCATCTTATTTCGTTACATGTGTTGTGCTTGCTTGTATTGAAATTTATGTATGTGTTAAATGAAATCATTTATGTGACAAAACTAGACACAAATCAAAAGCAACAACATGAAGCCATAAAAACACTGGCCATCACAAACACACAAGGTGTACCTAAGATCCCCTTATTCAATTTCAGGCAGATCTAGGGCACTTGAACACCACAAATAATATGTCTTTATTGAGTATTGAGATCATCAACCTTTCATATTTTACAATATCAGTATTGAAGCTTTCTCAAACAATGAGAATTTCACACTCACAAATTTTGGAAACAAATGTCTTCGAAAACTGTGTGCACTGATCGCTCACACCTTATCTCTCCAAATAATCCTTATGTCTTCAGAAAAAATTTTTGTTTACAATTTTAAAATTTACACTTCACAAAATCACTTCAAAACCTTCCACATTTACTTTATCACTTCACACTTAAAAAAAATAATCACACTCCTTATCTCTCCCAAAATTTTTTGCACTCATATTACAAAAATGAAAACTTATCTTTCACCTCAACTTTTACAAATATTTATTGGATGACCATTCACATTCACTTTAAAAGGTGAATGAATCCTCTTAAAGCAAACTTAAAAACGCTGTTGGTTACTCCACAAAGAAAACAACTCTTCAATGCTGCTCCACGGGGATTCACAAAATTTTCACATAGGATAGCGCTCCATTTTTTTCTTTTGATGCACTTGATTATACATTCTTCACTGGTTCAATGCCATATTTCACTCAACAGCAACCTCAGCTACAACAATTCGTACTCTCTTTTTGCCCCAGTCAATTCTAAAGCTTCATACAAGCACATTGTTACAATCTTACCCGAGAGGACAATCATAGCATTGCTATGTGTTTTTAATTGCATAACATTTTCAAAACAAAACAAAATCATAGCGGTCACCAATAAAGAATAAGAAGACTCCTTGAGAGCTTTTCTGTTACAGCTTTGCATCACGATAGAGACGAATCAATAATCTTTTTACGCATCAACATTTTACACCTACCACCTGGAATTTGCATGCCTTATACAACTGAGGATAATGGATCTATAATTTCAAAGTAGAAATACACTTTGATAGCATAAAATAACAGCTTAAACTAACACAAAGGATTTTATGTTAAGCGACATCAGGAGCGCGACGTATTTATGAATAGAAATATGAGGCAGAGTTGATGGATTCGGGTAGGTGCCACTGAATTTAAGAAAAATATTGCTCAAATGAGTCCTGATATGTACCTATGGGTATTGATTTTGTTTGATGGGATAAGTCCTATCTAGTTGCTAGCCTAGTGGCATCTGACATCCAACATTACAGAG
This sequence comes from Pinus albicaulis, assembly GCA_034641835.2. Taxonomy (NCBI): domain Eukaryota; kingdom Viridiplantae; phylum Streptophyta; class Pinopsida; order Pinales; family Pinaceae; genus Pinus; species Pinus albicaulis. Next base: position 1,255,185,917 of record CM076570.1, read on the forward strand.
ACAACAACACTTCAACTCAGTTCAGAAGTCGGTTCAACGCTTCCACCAATAATAATTACAATTTCAATTCGAACCCAGAATGCCGAAAATGATGAGTCTATCCTCTTTGAGTGCTCAACGCAAATGTCAGACGTAGAATTCATTCTTTAAATCTTTGAAACATATCGCCGCACAATTCACTTCTGGCATTCAGCATCATGGAGTACCAATGCAGAAGTTCAATTTATTGAATGCTAGTTGAATGCCATGTCTCATTTTTTTGCTTCACTGCCATTGGGACAACGTTCGCTATAGTAATGATGGAGTATCATTTATTTGTAGAGATGATGTATCATTTATTTTCACATATCATGATACAAATTAAAAATAAAAAAACCAACTTCATGCCGGATTGATATCTGTATCAATTTTCATTTCAAACAACCAACAAGCATGGCCCTCAATGATAAGGCTTCTGTGAAACTTGTAGGATTCAGGATGCAGGATTCAAGACGTTTGAAAAAGGATGCATATTCTGATTTAAAAAATTTAGAAATAAATCACAATTAATTTATGTTCTCAAAAAAAAATTAATAGATCGCATACCAATTTCTTTTCTCAAAAGTCTGTAGAGTTGATATCTCCACCATTACCGGTGGCTCTGATACCACATGTAGATTCAGAAGTGTCCTCAGACACATACTTTTATTGATCATGGAAAAAAGATTACATAACAAATTGCAGGAGTTTACAAACGTAAACTCTCACTACAATGAAATTAGGAAACTAACCTATTTATAAGCTCTATGTCCTAACTTAATTTAGTAATGGATCACTTGGAAAACCAACAAGTGTCCATTTAGAATAAATGACCTTTTAACCATTCTACTAACTTTATTCATATTTTAGAGCCTAGGAAACGACTCTATTCTAGAGTCCTATTTTTACTAACAAAATTATGATTCTACGTATCTCTAATATTTATTAAATATTCTAATTTAATAAATATATTTATCCTAACTTTACATTATTTAATTTATCTATTTTTGGATTTATAATTGTCTTATGAAAGAGGCTAACGATATAGGACACTCTTTCTTGACTTTGATAACATTCTCATATAGCCTTGTAACAATAATTCTCAAGTAGGGAGGAACCATTAGTTCCTCCAACAAAATCCAAAGCTTCATCCTAGGAATGATTTCAAAAGATTTTATAAAGTCCAGAAAAAAAATTAAACAAGACAGTCTTATTATTGTAGCATTCCTCTGCAATGATCCTAAGAGTAACAATATTGTCAGTATTTGAATTATGTCTCCTAGACCCAACTTGGTATTTCCCTATTTTACCATGTATTTCAAGCCATATGCTAATATTATTTTCCAAAATAATTCCATACAACTTCGATAAAATATGTTTGAGAATAATAGTTATGTAATTAGAGGGAATTCTTTTATCCCCAATTTTAAATATATACACAATAAGTTTGTGTGTCCAAGGCTTAGGAAATCCTTGCTTGACTGCAAAATTGAAGAACTTGTGTATGTGAGGGATGAGGACACACCCCTTCCATTTTAAAATTTCTAGATTAATAGCCTTCAATATCTGTAGCTTTCTTATTAATAGGGTCCTTAACCACACATTAAATGTCTTCCAAAGAAAATATATCATCCTCTATCATAACATTTAAAATTGTTCCCCTGGAATTAGGGGACTCATAAAGGTTTTTAAAGTAGATATTCCAATTTTGTAAGAGAAACACATTATTTCCTTTACGTTTAAAAATTAGACTTTTCCTCGAATTTATTTTTGGATCAACTTTAGAAATTTGAAGTAGGTTCTCTTTCTTCTTATTTATATAGCATCTTTTATTTATTTTAATAAGATCATTCTACAAATTTTATTTTATCAAGATTTAAGATTTCACTAGGAGCTTCCCTAATCAACTTTCTAGCAATTTTACAATCATTATCATACCAGGGTTTCTATTTCTATTAATCTTCTTATATGTCACCTCGGTAGATAAATTGCCACTAATAGCAGAAAGGATTGTATAAAACGTATGATGGAGGTTCTCAATGTTATCCTATAAGTTAAAAGTTATAAATAAATTTAAAATCCTCTAAGAAGAGATCCATATTACTTTTGCAAAAGTGTAGGTACCTTTGGCTATCATAGTTCTCTTGCATGTGGCTCATGTGCATCTCAAATTTAAAAGTTAATGATAAAGATCTATGATCAAAATCATAGTCATTTAAGAGGTAAATCCTTATAATTTGGTTGTAAACATGGATATCAATATCACATGATAGTAATGACACTAAATATATTTTTCATAATGGAAGAGTTATTTATAAATTTAGACATTTATTAGTGTGATTATTAAGAACCTTAGATTCATCTAATATTGGATTTACCAAAGTGTTGAGATAAATCAAAGCCATTAAAATGAAAATTTGTTTTTGAGTGAAAATTTGGAGGAAATTATTACACATGAAGGAATTTGATTCCTTCGAAACTTGATAAATCCCGAATTAGATAAATCTATGCTATTTCTTAGTAGTATTATTTATATTATATATAAACTTCAAAATTCTACATATATAAATACTCTTATTCATAATTCTACATATGTAGGAGTTTGAAAATTTTCTTTCACATGTTTTTATATATTTATTTTTGTAATCTAATATGAGGATAATTGGTTTTCCATATATATATATATATATATATATATATAGAGAGAGAGAGAGAGAGAGAGAGAGGTGTTTTTATATGTTTGTTAATTATATTTAACTAGCAATTGCAACACATGTTGCAAAGGAAACGCCGTAAGGTTGTGGTATAGGAAAGAATAACATATAAGAAAGAAGAGGTAGTAGGAAATTTGTCGACTCCAACAGATCGTCCAGAATAAGGGGTGGAGATTTATGTTTACTGGACCTCAAATCAAAATATCCATGTTGGGTAATTGATGTGAAACAACTTCTTTTTTATTAATTGCATGTAACATGTGTTTTTTCATAATGGATGAGACATTTTGGCCAAGTACTCAATACCTCTATATGACGAAATCTGCATGTTTTTTTTTTTTCTCTGCATGAAGGATGCACTTGGTTTTTATGACCAAGTTGGGTAGACTTCACCCTTCCACGAAATTATTTTCTTCTATCACATTCACAATGTTGAATTCCTTTGATACTACTCCTAGAACTCTCACACTGCTCTACAGCTAGAATTATTTAATGGAATAAAAAATTATCACTATGACATGTTGTACTTCATAAGAGACTACTAAGAAGCTTAAGTATGGTAAATCCACCTTCACCTGTCATTTGAACACAAAGCATAGAGTTATCTTAATCATCAATTTTATGGATAAGAGACATTTGGGGCCTTTTTAACCCTTGGGGATGATTAATTAATCTCAATTTAGATAATTTATATTAATAAATTATCTACAATCATATTTCCATAATTCCTCTTTGAACGAACAATATTCCACTTATTTGGAACTTTTCACCTCATTCAGAATAACAATCATCATGAAGACCCAAAAGTAAGAAGAAAAAATCAGCTCATAATTAGGGAATCTAGCAACTTCTTTAAGGATCATAATTCAAGACTTTAGTTCCTTTTAAAGATCATTTATTTTCCCATCATATAAAAAGAAAAAATCAAATTTTGTAGTGACAATAATGGGAACAAATTTTAAATGTAATAATTCCCTTCCCTAGTGATAGTAAATTTTTTTTTTTGAGATGAAATTATTTTCCCGATCTCTTAAATAATAGATTCCTCCCCAAGCGACCCTTTAGAGATACTTTTTTTTCAACTCATTGTAATAGGTAAGTGTCTTTTGTCTAGTATTTTCTGAGTCATTGAATTTAAGGGCAGAGGTAAAGAAACTACTAGACAAAAAAGAGTAGAGTGACTAAATGTCAAATGAAAATAACATTGAGGAATCTCTTCTGATTTCCTCATGTGGGCCTTCTTCAATTGATGAGGTAGTAGGAAATTTCTCCTCTAGAATAAGCGGTAGAGAATTATGTTGAGTGAACTACTACTCATGTAACTTTGACTCCTCCTTACAATTGGAATGTTTCTCTTCCCATAACTCTATCTTGGGTTATAATTCTAGATTCCTATTGTTTATGAATAAATTGTATCTATATCACTATTGTTTGTCTCTTTTTGAGTGTTTGCTTGAATCAGTGAGATAATGTAGCTCATCTGGATTCCAAAATCCTTTAGTAACCCATTTTCTGAAGAGTCCTCTTATGTTTTAAATTTTACTATTTGGTCCTCCATAGCCTTTTCAACGTCGTTTCTTTCTAAAGAATCACACATTATTGATAAGTATCCACTGTATTGCTTTTATTCTTCCATATACTTCAAATATAAATGAATGGAACATGAGATAAGCTTCATGAAATTTTTTAAATTCCAAGGTTTTTCATTTCACTTCTCATCTGTATAGAGAAAATGGATTCCATACTTTCAACGTTATGCCTTTTTAGGGCTTGTTGTAAGGTTGAAAGCTTCTCTTCACCATGTCTCCTTTCTTCTGTATCCTTGAATTTGATACAAACAATTGATACCCACCCCTTTAAAGGTAAACTTAGTGTTAATTAGGAAATGAGAATTATGAACATTCATCATTATTTCTCAAGATAAATCATGTCCTCTGAAATAATTTGGAAATTTAAAAAAGATCACATATTTTTAAAAAATTCGTTATTAATTTAATTTTTTATATATTAAGAAATAATACTTATTAATTATAAAATAGTTGTAACACAAATATTATATAACAAAAAACACCATGTTTTTTTGGAATAATAAAATAGCTGTAACAAAAATAATACAGAACAAGAAAAACTATGTATATTTGGATGTATGAAATTTAGATACATTTTATTAAGTAAAATTTTAAAAGAATAATGGTTATGAACATTTAAAAATAAATTTATTAAATAATTAGTTTAGATCGAGAGTTAAGATTGATTTAGGACATCTTAGTTCCCCCTATAAAGAAACTACATTCCTCATGAATACCATGGGTCAATACCATGGGCTGTATTTATAATTTATCACTATTTTATTTTATTATTTTTATTTTTTATTGTATTTTGACCTAGTTAAAATGTTCATTACATTATGTCAATATTTTTATTTAATTTACTTTTATTTTTAATTTTGTGTAATTTGACATAGTCAAAATGTTAAACATGACATTATAAAAATATTTACTTGATCTAATGGCCTAAAACATTTCAATCGTCTAACATTTGATCCAATGGCTCAAACATGGACACAGTGGTAGCTAGTGGAGTTGTTTTCAAATAATGACGACTTAAGGCATAACTAGCAATTGCTCCACATGTTGCAAAAGAAACTCCGTAAGTAAATAGCATAGGAAAGAGTAGCCTAGAAGAAATAAGATGTTGGATAAAAGGAGCCATTGTAGAGGAATGAAAATCAAAATTTTCTTCCATGGAAGTGGGTAGTGAAATCTTAAAACAATACTGCTTCCTTGAGCCTTACAAATCATGAGGCCTATGTTGAAGTTAAGTTAAATACCTTGTCTAATCATGCCTACAATACTGCTTCCTTGAGCCTTACAAATCATGAGGCCTATGTTGGATTTAAGTTAAATACCTTGTCTGATCATGCCAACAGGTATGCCTCATTAATAAATAAATAGATTGTGGTTTTCTACCTTCAAAATCAAAGGTTGTTTTGGTGTAGTTCCTCCATATTTAATCTTGATCAATTCCTATTGAGTCACCTATGTATTATTTCCTTCATGATCTTTGAAAATATTCAAAATATCACATTGTTCTTTACCACTGATATCCCACGTGTCTTCCATGTTCTTGTTTTTTCAATATAGTTGATATGAAGATGGTTTTTTTTTTCTTTGTGAAGATAATAAAAAATGTATGGAGAGGTGGCTTTCATCACTTCAATAGTAGTAAAAATAAGGCAATTGAGAAAATAGCTCCAACATCGAGAGAGGTTTGGTAACATTTGTGGAGTTGGCGAACATGTCTTGTTCTGTGGTGTTGCCTACTCGGCATAGATTTTTTGATCTTGTGTAGAAGAAATGAATTTTTATTTATCTTATATTACATTAACCATGAAATTTCCAACATTCATGGCACACTTTCCATCACATTTGTAGAGAAAATTATACTAGAGTATCACACTTTTCTTATCATAGCTAAATGCTTCTATATGCAACAATGATGAATTTCATCACTTAAGAGTAGTAAAAACATGTTTATTGAGAAAAAAACTCCAACACATCATTTGTAGAGAAAATTATAACACTGTATCACAATTTTCTTATTATATCTAAATCCTCATATATGCAACAACGTGGCTTTCATCAGTTCAAGAGCAGTAAAAAATTTTTGATTAAGAAAACAACTCTAGCACTGAGAGATATTTGGAAGCAACTGTTGAATTGGTGAACATGTCTTGCTCTATGGTGTTGGATATTGGGCATAGCTTTCTTGATCTTGTATACAAGACTACAAATTTGTATGTAGCTTATACTGCATTAACCATCAAATTTTCAACATTTAGGGCACATTTGCCATTACATTTGTAGAGAAAATTACAATAGAGTATCACATTTTTCTTATCATATCTAAATGTTCTTATATGGAACAACTACCTTGTGCCTCATAGTTTAAATTTGTGAAAGGAGGAGGAGAGGAGGAGTGTCAAGGTGCAAGCTAGAATATGAAGAGAAAGAGGAATCTTGTTTGGGACTTGACATAGACTCATTCTCTGCACATCTAGAGTAAAGCTTAATAAAAGAAAACTCACAATACTTTGAATTTTTTAAATAAATATCTTAAAAATTATAATATCAATTTAATACATTTTACTCAATTACAAATTTAACAATATTCATTTAAAAAATACAAATATAAATCACTATTATAAATTTAAAAAGTACAACACATTTAACAATATTCATTTAAAAAAATACAAATACAAATTATTATTTTAAATAAAAATAGTAAAACACATTTAACAATATTCATTTAAAAAAATACAAATACAAATTACTATTTTAAATAAAAATAGTACAAATAATCACACTAATTACCATGGCCCTTATGTACCTTCCTCTTATTGCTTTTTAAATACCCGATGTTTGTAACTTACTCTTAATCAAATAATGTCAATTTTCTAAAACTATAATCTACAAGTCTCGCATTTTAGAGCATTGGTGGAAGGGTAGAGTATCTAAATTCGCTTACCCTTTAAGAAGCATTCTCAATTATTGTACCACTCACCTCGAAATTCAATCTAGACATCTTAGGTTATTCTAAATTGATCAAGAGTCTAGAGTTTTTAGTGTGGTGTTCTATGTGCACTAAAAATCCCATTAGATCCATCACTATGTATGGGGTTCATTGCAACCTTGGATATTGAGAAAATAACTGCAGCACATTTGTAGAGAAAATTATAACAAAGTATCACACTTTTCTTATCATATCTAAATGCTCCTATATGCAACAAAAATGTCTTTCATCAGTTCAAGAGCAATAAAAACAATTTTATTGAGAAAACAACTCTAGCACTGAGAGAGATTTGGAAGCAACTGTTTAATTGGTGAACATGTCTTTCTCTATTGTGTTGGATATTAGGCATAGCTTTCTTGATCATGTATACAAGATTGTAGTTTTTCATGTGGCTTATACTGCAATAACCATAACATTTTTCATCACATTTGTAGAGAAAATTACAATAGAGTATCACATTTTTCTTATCATATCTAAATGTTCCTATATGCAACAACTACCTTGTGCCTCATAGTTTAAATTTGTGCAAGGAGGAGGAGAGGAGGAGTGTCAAGGTGAAAGCTAGAATATGAAGAGAAAGAAGAATCTGGTTTGGGACTTGAGATAGAATCATTATCTTCACAAAGCTTAATAAAACAAAACTCACCATACTTTGATTTTTTTAAATAAATATCTTAAAAATTAGAATATCAATTTAATACATTTTACTCAATTACACATTTAACAATATTAATTTAAAAAATACAAATACAAATTACTATTTTAAATAAAAATAGTACAAGACATTTAACACTATTCATTTAAAAAAATACAGATACAAATTATTGTTTTAAATAAAAATAGTACAACACATTTAACAATATTCAATTAAAAAAATACAAATACAAATTAAGATTTTAAATAAAGATAGTACAAATAATCACATTAATTACCATGGCCCTCATGTACCTTCCTCTTATTACTTTTTAAATACCTTATGTTTGTCACTTATTCTTAATCAAATAGTGTCAATTTTGTGAAACTATAATCTACAAGTCTCGCTTTTTATAGCTTTGGTTGAAGGGTAGAGTATCTAAATTCCCTTACCCTTTAAGAAGAATTCTCAATTATTGTACCACCCACCTCGACATTCAATCGATACATCTTAGGTTGTTCTAAATTGATCAAGAGTATAGAATTTTTAGGGTGGTGTTCTATGTGCACTAAAATTCCCATGAGGTCCATCACTATGTATGGGGTTCATTGCAACCTTGGATATATTTTGTGAGTTGTTGTGATTTTTTGCTTATGGCTACAAATTAGTTATCATCTCAAATCCTTATAGAATTATATATATTATATGATCTAATGTGATGTTTTGTTTGTCACAATGATTCAAAAATTAGTTATGATACCACAATATTGACTTTCTAGTTGTCTGTTTTGTTTATGAACCCTTTAAAAAAACCACAAGAACATTTGATTTTACACTATGATCTCCCAAGCATGGGTTGGGGGTTTCAAAAATAATTTTCTAAACTTCTTGAATGATGATATTTCATCTTAGGACCAAATAACTGATACTTATCTAAAAATGATATCAACATATGTATTTTTAACCAAATTGTGTAATTGAATAGCTCAATCATGTTGTTCATTCTCTGTAGTTGTAGCTATCCCATATGATTCATGTGTGAGAATTTCCTTTATACTACTCTTTCCTACTTGCATGATTCATGTGAGAGAATTTCCTCTATACTACTCTTTCCTATGTTACTGCTTTATAGTGTTTCCTTTGCAACATATGGTGCAATTGCTAAATGCTCGTATATGCAACAACGATGAATTTCATCACTTAAGAGCAGTAAAAACAAGTTTATTAAGAAAAAAACTCCAACACATTTGTAGAGAAAATTATAACACAATATCACACTTTTCTTATCAGATCTAAATGCTCCTATATGCAACAACGATGGCTTTCATTAGTTCAAGAGCAGTAAAAACAAGTTTATTGAGAAAAAAACTCTAGCACTGAGAGAGATTTGGAAGCAACTATTGAATTCGCGAACATGTCTTGCTCTATGGTGTTGGATATTGGGCATAACTTTCTTGATCTTGTATACAAGACTGTAAATTTGCATGTATATTATACTGCATTAACCATGAAATTGTCAACATTTAGGGAACATTTTATGTCACATTTGCAGAGAAAATTACAATAGAGTATCACATTTTTCTTATCATATCATAGTTTAAATTTATGCGAGGAGGAGAGGATGAGTTTCAAGGTGCAAGTTCGAATATGAAGAGAAAGAAAAATCTTGTTTGGGACTTGAGATAGACTCATTCTCTACACATCTAGAGTAAAGCTTAATAAAACAAAACTCACCATACTTTGAATTTTTTAAATAAATATCTTAAAAATGAGAATATCAATTTAATACATTTTACTCAATTACACATTTAACAATATTCACTTAAAAAACACAAATACAAATTAATATTTTAAATAAAAATAATACAACACATTCAAAAATATTCATTTAAAAAAATACAAATACAAATTACTATTTTAAATAAAAATAGTACAAAGAATCACATTAATTACCATGACCCTCATGTACCTTCCTCTTATTACCTTTTAAATACCCCATGTTCGATATTTGTAACTTATACTTAATCAAATAGTGTCAATTTTGTAAAACTATAATCTACAAGTCTCACTTTTTATAGCTTTGGTGGAAGGGTAGAGTATCTAAATTCCCTTACCCTTTAATAAGCATTCTCAAATATTGTACCACCCACGTAGACACCAAATCTAGACATCTTCTAAATTGATCAAGAGTATAAAAAGCTATTTACTTGTGGATCTAATGGCCTAAAACATTTCAATGGTATAACA